>CBVK0100603648.1:0-16650 GCA_900067695.1 Picea abies | reverse complement strand
CCAGATGTCTTCTCTTTTATCTTTTCCCTTTTCTTTCTTCATATCTTCGACCTGTAGTGATAAGCTAGTTAGTTGTCTCAAGATTTGACTCATACCTGAGTTGGATTCTCCCATCGAAGGTGATTCTAATTTCATGGTGATCGCCAGTGCCTCAGTCTATGAAGTAATATTTTGTTTCATCAGAGGATCTCGGATGTGTGGCAAGAGGGAAATAATGAACCATTCCTTGTTCTGTGCATCTGGGATTTGAAAACTCAAATGGCCTGTCAAGGTCTTAAATGTCTGATCAAACTCCCACATAGGTTCAAGTGTTCTCTTCTTGTTTTCTTTTAGTTCTGTAATGCACTGTGACTCTGAATTAGGTTTCTTGAATTCAGAAATTAGCACAGTTTTAATGGCATTCAGCGGTTTAGGTGTATCTCCTTGGACGAATTTCATGTACCAACTTAGTGTGAAATATCTTATGGTAGTGTTGAACTGAGCTCATTTGACATCTTTGACAGTGATATTCTTAATACTCCACACAACTTCACATAGAAACTAGTTCTGATCAAGATCTTTAGATCCATCTCCTCTAAAGGTGGGTAACCTCATCTTATTTGCCATATATCTTCCTAGGTTTCCTGAATGAGTATGTGGTGGATTGCTAGTGATAGTGCTCTGAGCATTCTAATGACTTAGGTTACTCTGGTTACTTAATGTTGCTGAAGAAACAAGAGGAATAATAGTACTTACTTCAAAAGTTAGCGCATTTCTTGAAGTTTCTGGCTCTTCTCGACGAGGTTCCTCTATCCTAGAGGATCCTGAATGCTCTTCATCTGTCAGATCTACCTCTTCTCGATTGTAGAACCCTTTGTCTCTGTAGTTCTTCTTAAACATGTTCGCGATATGAACTTCTCTAAACACTCTCCCATTGTGCATATGTCCAGCCTCTGTGTCGATGTCACTGTCTGAATTTTTGAACATTATCTCTTTCGATCTGACCGATTACTGTTCTTCTCATGCAATAACATCTTGATCTTCAACTTCAAAAAATGTAAAAAGTTTCCTCTAGGTCCCTTAAAGAAATATCTCTCTACTTGGCTATACGATTCCACTCTGTCAACAAAAATCTCAATGATATACCCTCTGATGGTACTATCAAACCAATGATCTACTACTCTTTACATGACATTGTCAACTCTCTTGACCTTCTTGATCAATGCCGACATCCAAACCATAGGTGTTTTGAGTCTAACTTCGAACTAGGTATCTGCTAACCTAGCTAGCCACTCATATAGCTCTCGATGGATTCCTCCAAAGAAAATATCTTTTATATCAGTAAAGATATATCTTTCCAACCAATCCTCTGTACCAAGACTGGGGTTCTTGTTCTGGGCTTCAATGAAGTCCTTTTATTGATCTTATATCCACTTCTGAATCTCCGTCTTCGATGGAAACCACCATGACATTCCCTCAAGAAGATACCAGTCCTGTAAACAGAACCATTTGTTGGCACAACGATAGACCCAGGGTTTATCTCTAACAATGCACCAACAAGCCCTAACTACTGGCCCTTTTGGAAACACCTGGGAATAAGATGCAGTCTCACCCGAAGTAGCTATAAGGGGTTGCAGGACACAAATGTCTACAACCAGAGGAAATGCATAGTGGATTCACAACAACAACACACAGTCACCTAGTTATTCTTTATCTTCCTTAAACCTACTGCGCAAGTTATATTTCAGATCTAACAAAATATCACAATAACATCATATCAAATGTCAAAGAACACAACATCAACCACACATAACACAAGATATACGTGGTTCACCCTCTCCCTATGGCTACATCCACAAAACTGTGCTTTATGATATATTAAGATGGAAGCATACAATTCTTATTTGTGCTCTTAGCTAGCAAATCTTCTCTTCTTCTCTCCCTTTCTCACCCCTCCTTGCACACCGAGCTGAAGGGTTGATCTTCGCACCCACTGAAGATCTTAATACATATTAATCTCACACAATAATACTCACTCGATCACGCAAAAACAATGAACTCTCAACCAACTTAGCACCAACCCATCCTAGGTCCTCTAGACCTTTATTTATACATTACAATAGCTCTCGAGCACCCTTAGGTTAAAACCTAGGTGTCAAAACCCTATATACCAAAACCCTAGGTGTCTAAAATCCTAGGTCAACTTGACCCACATTTTCTAAAATCCTAGGTCAACTTGACCCACATTTTCAGGGCTTCGCCAACCTCTCTTTCCTTCCTTCATGTGCGGTGCTCCAAAGAATTTTTTGACATCTTCTTTCACTTCCTGAGTTGTCCACGATCCCTCTTCCTTTTTGATCTATCATCCTCGATCTCCTAGTCCAATGGATTTCTTTCTCTTACTTTGCTCCATATTTTCTGCTCTTTTCCTCACTTCGACCCAATATCAGTCACTGTGTCTTCTGCGTAGTTCACATTTTTCTTTTCTCCCTTAATCTTCACTTGCTTCCATAACCAAGGGCCAACATCGACTGTGGCAACATTGCCATGGTGGGAAACCAGTGTTGTAACACGTCCATAGAGTTCCTAATTATCTATGCAATTAGAATGACATGAGAAAGAGAAATTCATATATAAAAAAAATGTACTAAGCTTAGAAGCTAGGGTGCCTCGCAGGGCTAGAACCTAGGGAAAAAAAAATCGTCTGAAAAAACCATAAAAAGAAATATTGAAACTTGTAAATGTCGGAATCATCTAGAGCTAGTGCCTAGCATCTGGTATTTCAGTGGTTATTGTGTAATTTCCTTGGCTAGAGTCCCTGTGTCCATAGTGGTGTGTCGGAGAGCACAAATAAGACTCCAGGTGCTCCTCATGCTTGACTTCAAACACTGTGATCTGGATAAAGTCCAAAGAATTTTGCAGATTCAAGAGCCCATCACACTGAGAAAAAGTAGGAGGTAGCGGAGGGGGAGGAAGAGAATAGTAAGAAGAGGGTGGGGAGGTGGAAGAAGGGAGAGGGAAAGAGGAAGAAGTGAGGTCGGTGGTCAAACTAAGGGGAGCAAAGGGAGGGGGAGAGGACGGGGTGGAGACTGGTGGATGGGTGACGGCTTTGGGTTGAGCTTGGGTGCAAAGCCAAGGGAATTTTCAAAATTGTCAGAGCTTGGGTGCAAAGCCAAGGGAATTTTCAAAATTGTCAAACCACTCTACTCTACAAGACCAAGGTGAGGAAAGAGGAGGGAGTTCTAGAGTGGAGGCATTGTTAGGAGGGAGTTCCAGAGTGGAGGCAAGTTTTGGGGAGCTTTCTGACCTCGACCCCACGAGCCTCTGCCCCTCACAATGTACCAAGCCGCCCCATGCTTTGATTTTCCTTGCTTTCACAGAATTGGGAAGAATAAAACAAGAGGAGGGGATAAAATGTACTAGATGTGGAGTGGAGGGAGGAGCTCGAACTAGTGGTGGAGCAGAGGGATAAGCTTGAACCAAAGACAGAGAAAAATGAACGAGGAAATGTGACTACGAGGAGCGAGAGGTGAAGGGTGCGAATGGGAAAGAGACTCCACTAGCATGGAAAAAAATCCATAGATCCAAAGCTTGTGATGGGACTGGTTAGGAGGCCATCCCATCACATTAATGACCTTTGTGAGCTGGAGCGCCATAGCCATAACTAGCTCTGTGCAAAATTTCTAATGGGGTTACGTTGATTGATGAGTTAAATGCATGACTTAAATGCTAGGTGGGAGGGTGGTTTGTGGTGTCGTGGTGCTGAGTGGGTTGTGGCCAAGTGTTTTCCCACTTTTCCATTCATGCGATGATCCCAATGAAATCCCATCTAGGGGATGGTCCTTTCTTTGAGTTGTGGTTAAGCAAGCAGCAATGAGGGGTTGATTTGGACAAGAGGTAGAAGTACATCGTAATTATCCTTCTTGCAAATCAAACCCAAAATTTAACAACTTATCTGCCACTTGGTTTTCATTTCTTCGAGTGTGGGAGGGGATAATTACCTACTAAGGATGAAGAATTGATTTTATTCTGATCAACCCATTCATGAGTCTCCAACTTGGGGAAATATTTTCTAGATCTGCACCATTTAGGAGATAGGAGAGGAGGTTGATGATGATCTACGAGTATCCTTCTTCTATAAGGAAATTTATCCCTTGGTATTTGGCTGCTTGGAGTCCTTTGAGCAGTCCCCAAATCTCAATTGCATTGTTAGTGTTATACCCTAAGTTCCCCGCTGTTAGGAGGAGGATCTCTCCTTTGGTATTTTGAATGGTGGCCCCAAAACCTATTGGACCCAGATTTCCTTTAGAAGCTCCGTTGAATTTTATTTTGTGATAACCATATTTAGGGGCCTACCAATGAGAGGGACTGTTCTTAATTGTGAGACCATGGATTGAAGTTGGAAGAGAAGGGGTGAGGTGGAGTTTTCAGGAATTGAGAATGATTTTCTCGTTGGGTGGGAAAGACAAATATTGAGCCTTCCAATGCTGTAAGTTGATTGTTTCCTTGATGTTGGAGAGGATTTTCGACCAAACTTCTTGCCAATTCATTGAGGAGTTGAAGATCTTGTAGTTCCTTTCTTTCTAGATATGCCATAGAATAAACCTGGGGAGAAGCTTCCAAATCCTATTGAGGATGGGAGAGTGAAATAATGAGTCTCACCATCCCTCAATGGTTCCCCTTAGGTTGGATCAGTTTCTATCTGAGGTTATCATAATGTTGGTGCATTGATCCCAGATTTGTGAACATAAGGGACATAGGTTGAGTAGGTGATTTTGCATCTCCTCCTCATTACAACATAAAGGGCACCAAGACAGACCTGTGAAGCCTCGTTTTTCTAAATTGTTCTAGGTAAGGATGCTTTTGTTCACTAATAACCAAAGGAAGGTGTTTATTTTTGGCCAAAGGTTTGCTCCACATATTTTGTCCCAGACTACATATTTTGGGAGGGAGTTATCCCCTGCACTAAGGAAGTAAGCCTCTTTGAGGTTGAAGGTGCTTATGGTGGATTTTCCCCACCTTAGGATGTCCTCCCCCTGTTGGATGAAAATTTTCCTTGAGATGATATTGTCAAGCAAGGGTTGGAGATTTACCTCAGGGGGGATATTCACCTTCTCGTGAGTAGTTTTCCATCTTTTCCAGGTAACTATGTTTTCTTTGTGAATCCAAAAGTCGACTACTTTTAGATGACTTGCGCCTTCCATTAGGGGTATATAATTACTCAAAGTGGGGTACTTATCCAAGGGTGGAATTCGCTGCCAATATTCTCTCCAGAAAAGGGCCGAGGTCGCATCTTGAAGTTTCCAGAAAGAGTGATCAGTGATCACCCCCTTGTTTTTCTTGGCCGCATTCCAAATGAGAGATCTAGGGCCTTGACCATTCCATCTGATTAATTCTTTCTCCATTATGGTAGGTGTATATTTTATCCTCCAAATGTGTGCCCAAAGGTATTGAAGCCTCTTTAACAATCTCCACTAGATTTTCGCACTTATGACTTTGTTGAGGATAGACAGATCTTTGAGTCTGAGTCCCCTTGCATGTTTTTTTCCAACTTACCAGAGCCCTTTTGAACCCATCTTTGGCACCTTGCCAGAGGAATCTCCTTTAGATGTTTCTAATGATGCAAAGGATGAAACCTAGGGCTGCAAGGGATGAGAAATCATAAACAGGGAGGGCTTGAAGGACAAAATTGAGGAGGATTAGGAGACCAAGAGGATTGAGGGAACGAAAAGTCCATGAGTCTAGTATTTTTATGAATTTGGATAGTAGATCTTTCTAGGAGGTGTTCCTTAACGGATTGTCGATAAGAGGGATACAAGGATAATTGGAAGGGAGAGATTTGCAGGTGAACCCCAGGATTTCCATGATGTGGAGTTGGATCTGGATGGGCATGTTGAAGAAGAAGATTTGGGACTTGGAGAGATTTACATCCATACCCGAAGCATCACAAAAAAAGTTGATCAAGGAGAGGATCTAGGTAGCTTCTCAAACTATGGGGAGTCCCATCAAAAGGATGTCATCCATGAATTGACAGTGTGATATGGGAGGGAAGATTCGATGAAGGCTAAGACCTGAGAGGGAATGATCAGTAATGTCTTCTTCGATAGTTCGAATAAGTCATTTTTCCATTAAGATGAAAAGAAAAGGCAAGAGTGGATCCCCTTGTTTGATACCTCTGGAGGGGGAAAAGGGTTTGGATGGAAATCCATTGACTAGGATGGAGAATAGGGTAGATAAAGTGAGAATTACAATCCAGGAGACCCATGAAGGGTCCAAACCAAAGGCTAGAAGGGTTTCCTTCAAGTAATTCCAACTTGGTTTATCGAAAGCTTTGGAAAGATCCAGTTTTAGAAGCATACCAGGTGATCTAGTTGAATGGAGCAAGTGGATTACCTCGTTCGCTAGAATAATGTTGTCCAAAATCTGTCCGCCCTCCATGTACCATGATTGTTCCAGAGAGATAATGAACGGTAGGATTATTTTGAGATGCTTGGCGATGACCTTCATAATGATCTTGTAGATCACATTGTAGAGTGCAATGGGTCGGAAATTATTTGGTGAGGTGGCATTGTTCTCTTTTGGAATGAGAGTGGGGAAGGTGGAATTGAGAGCCTATATGACCTGCCCTGAATTTATGGAATTTATATGATTTCCCAGACCTCTTCTTGGATCATATCCCAGAAGTGGCAAAAAATGTATATTGTGAATCCATCAGGCTCGGTGGATTTTCCCATTGTGGTGTCCTTGAGGGCTTGATCAACCTTTTTCTAGGTAATTGGGTACATCAAAGCCTCATTTTGTTCTTTGGTGACCTCCTTTGGGATGTGTTTGATGATAGAGTCTATAGCTTGAGTGTGATCTATAGGAGGTTCTGAAAGAAGGTGCTTGTAGTAAGTCAGAAGTTCCTGCTCTATGTCTGCATGATTTTAAATTTCTAGACCTTGATTTGAAACAAGATGAGTGATGTGATTAGTGTGGTGGCATTAAAGCATTGATCTATGGAAAAATTTAGTGTTTCTTTCCCCCTCTTTGAGCCATTGGATGTGAGATTTTTTCCTCTAGAGAATTTCTTCCTGTGCCCGTCTTTCTACCAGTTGTGTATTGAGTATGGACTCTTGGTCCTTTAGAGAGTCAGTGAAACCTTGAAGTTTGATCTACTATTGGAGGTCTTGAATTTGTTGGTTAAGGATTTATTGAACGTGGAAAATGTTATCAAAAGTGGATTTGTTCCAAGACTTTAGATGTTGCTTGAGGTTTTTTAACTTTTGTTGGAACTTATACATAGGAGTACCTGTAGTGATTGCTACCTCTTTCCACCAAAGGCTAATGTTTTCTTCAAAGTCTAGGTGTGTCAACTATAATTTCTCAAAGTGAAAGGGCTTCCTACCTGGGGTGCCACTGATATTCATCGTAAGTAGTATCAAGCAATGATCAGAACCTGGAGTATCAATCATAGTGTCCTTCCAAGTGAGACCCTCCAGCATGAAGGGTTCACAGATTAGGAAGCAATCTAATATGCAAGAAACATATTGTGCCCTTGAATGTCTATTAGACTAGGTGAAGAGTCTGTTGTTCATTTCTACATCAATGAGGTCCAGCAAGTTGATGGTTCTATGGAACTATTCACTATCATTTCCCAATCTACGAGTGCCCCTTTTATTTTCCTCCAGACCAGTTATCATATTGAAGTCTCCCCCGAGAATCCATCGTTGATTTCCAATGTGATTGGAAATCCCTTCCAAATGATAGAGGAAGGTTATGTTGTCACCTGGGGTTGTGGGGCCATACACATTCGAGACAAAGCCTGGCTTGTTTGAACATATGATTCTGAAGGAGGCTATGATAGTCCATTTGGAGCTGAAGAAACCTTCCATAAGAATAGTGGTTGGGTTCCAGAGAATGGATAGACCCCCTGTAGTACCTTTTGCATATAATTCTACTATTTTTTCTTGGTCCCAACATTTTGTGAGTATTTGAGTGGCCTCATCCCCCACGCATTTTTTTCTTGCAGAAGAAGAATGTCTGGTTGTTCCTTCATTATCCTTGGAGCAAGCATTGTTTTCTTCATGCATTGAGGCCCCTAATGTTCCAAGATAGCATCTTCATGAGGAGGGTGAGGGTTGGAGAGGAGGAAACTTGTTTGAGATTATATGGATCTAGCCAGAGTTCACTAGGAAGTTTCCTACATCTTGGATGAGCTGGTGCTTTGGTTTTCTGCCCCTTTTCTTCTCTTATTTAGTGGGTTTGCGTTGTTCTTTCGATCTCCCTCTTTGGATTCCTAGATTCAAGTTGGCATGGGATGATGCTCCCATGGTGGAGTTGAGGAAGACTTTGTGCACTTTGCGTAATTGATCCTGGGGGATGGTGTATAACTGTTGTTTATGGTAGGCTTGTTCTACGTGTGCCATATCTATTTCTGCCAGTTCTTGATTCTTTGGATCTATGTCAGGGTCTCCTATTTCCGGTCCTATATTCACTCGAAGGGAGGTCTCTGAGGTGGATATTTGAGGGATTACGGGAGTAGGTGGGATGGATTATGGGTTATCTTTATCTTTCTCTGAGGCCGTTGGATATGACAGGGGGACAGAGGGATTGTTGGGAATTTCTGGAAGTTTCTGAAGGGCATCAAAGGAGTTACTAGTTGAGGGTCCAGAGGGGGTCTGAGGAGGAAATTTTTTGGCTGGTTGCCTACAACACCCCATGACTTGGGTGAAATCATCCTTTCTTTTGTCAGTATTCCTCAGGGTTTGATTTGTTGGGGTTATTAAGGGGGAAATTGCTGAAGAGATGGCCATGTTTGTGACACTTCCAGCAGTGGAAGGGAATATGCTCATAGTCTAGGGTTTGGTACCATTCTTCATCCCGGTAGTCTAAGATTATGGATCTAGGTAGGGGTTTGGAGATATTTAAATAGACACAAATACGTTCATAAGTAATATACCGTCCTTGTTTTGTTTCCTCAAAATCTTTGACGTAGATTCTAATCATATTGCCTATGCCTGCTAGGATTTCCTCCAGCCAAAAATCCTGAGGTAAAGAGTAAAGTCTCAGCCAAACTGGTGCATGCATGAAGTCTTCCTTCTCAGGACTGAACTTTTCCATCCAGAAATGGAGGAAAAGTCTTGTCAAGTTATAAAAGTAAGGGCCTCCTTCAAGGATTATGCTTATGCCCTCAAGGTTATGTAGGATGATGGTGAAGAATCCCTTTGAACCGAGATGAAGGTCATAGTGACCTTTGGGCTTCCACTAGTGCTAAATCCATTTCACTAAATATTTCTCTGATGGCCATAGGCCCAAAAAGTTTCCCACTAGGGCGAAATCCTTCATGTATTTCTTCTGATCTTATATTCTTGGAGAATTGATTATATATTTTGGGGCGATAGGAGCCTGTAGGATGCATTTACCAGGTTCCTAGGTTTGAGTCGCTTTTGTATGGTTTGTTTCAGGGTCAATCTCCAGGGTTTTTCCTTTGGCAGATCATCCCCCCAAAGAATTTTTTCCGTTTTCGCTGGAAGTTCAAAGGTCGGTCTCTTGAAGTGTTTGATGCCTAGGTCAGGGGCAATGACAGAACTGTAAGAGGGGCCACGAGGCCCCCCTTCCTCGACCTCCATGGTCGTGATAGGTGCTCAGGGTGGTGTGCACAGAGGGGCCCATGGTGGAAACCCTAGCAGAGTGATAAAAATTATTTTAAATTATCACAACTAAATTATTATTTAAAAATAATTTGAATAATCAATTTTTTAATTTTAATATCACTTACAATAGTCATTTTCCAACAGATATTTCCTAATTTTTTTATCCTTTATTTCTACCCCTGAACATACTCTTTTCCAATCACTTAGATTTTCTTATACTTGATGATGGGTGGAGGGTCCACCCAAAATCTTGGACATTTCAAAAAATATTTACACAGTTTATCTCTAGAAAATTCTCAATCATAGAGATGTGCATTCTTATGCCTAATAAAAAGACCATTAGAGGACAAGACACAACAAACATGTACTTCGAATATGTCTAGGTGCACTTTGGAATACCAAGGAGCACCATCTTAGATAGGGATACTAGATTTATTAGTGCCTTTTAGACTACATTTTGGGAGAAAATGGATATGAAGTTGAAGAGATCTACAACATTCCATCCATAGACATATGGGTAGACATAAGTAGTTAACAAAACATTGGTACAACTTTTTAGGGGTTACAATAAGAAAAATCTGGGGACCTAGAATGAAAATAAAATCTATATTCAATACTCTTATAACATATTAGTCCACACTTCTACTGGTAAGTCCCCTTTTGAAAATTTCTTTGGGTGTTTTCTTCCTTTTCCCCTGGACGTTATCTATGGAAAACAAGGAGGAGTGATAAAATATGTTGCAAGAGAGGCATTGAGAGTAGAGAAATTTATTGAAAATATTAGACATATCCATTTGCAAGTACATGAGATGTTGAAGAAGTCACATGAAAAACATAAGGCCAAACATGATCAACATAAAACTGAGAAGTCATCTAAAGTGGGATATAGAGTTTGGTTACAAATGAATAAGGAAACATTATAGTGTCCTCGTAAGAAGATCAAGGATCTATGATATGGATCTTTTGAGGTATTGTAGAAGCTGTGAGATAACTCCTATGAAATTATTCTACCCCCATACATGCACATTTACTAAGTAGTCAATGTGGATATTTTGAAGATCTATGAGCCTTCCATGTTGGATTAGGAGGAGAAGAAGGTCCTACCTACCATAGAGGACTTAGAAAAAAATTCTCATGGAGAGTTGGTAAATGAAATACCCTAGTTTTGATACACATATTAAATAATGTATTTTGTTAATTTATGAAAGGCCAGAGTGCCTAAACAATTAAAATAATGTATTTTGTTAATTTATGAAAGGCCAGAGTGCCTAAACAATTAAACGATGCTAGTGTGCCTAGGGAATGTAATATTTTGATTATTATTAATAATAAATACATCATTGGCTTCTATTTGGACAAGGAAAAGAGTTATAGGGGGCTATGATTCCACAAGAGATGGGCCTTGAGGGGCTAAGTATTTATTTTATATTTTATTTACCTATTTTTGTTTTAATGGAGAATATCAGTTACATGAGATTCTTGGGGGAAGGCCATATGGTTCTCTAATTCCAAGAAATATATAAACCCATCTTTGGTTTGTTTGGGGGGTTCACTCACTCACTGTTCATTTTTCATTGTTCACATTGTTCATTATGTTCTCTCCCCATCCATTCTTTCACCCACTCTTCATTCCTCATTGATTTTGATCTTAACTTGGGAAAGAAAAATGAATTATTGGAGAGGAGCCATAGTTTTGTTGGAAGTAATGACTGCTAATGTATTCTAGCCATGAATTAATTCCTACATGTTTGAGATGCAGTGACATGTGTTAAGTTTTTCCTACAACTGCAAATCTTGAGAGTCCCATCATGGATATTCTTGACCATGTGCACTGGAGCCCTGGAAGGAGGTGGATAGCCTGAGGGGCTGCATGGAAAAGAAGGGGGTCAATTCTCTTGGGTTTTGCAGGCTAGGAAGAAGAGAGATGGTGTACTTTGGATTGTTGTGTGTGCTGAAAATCTTGTGAGAGATTGAGTGTTGACTGGTTTGGGAAGCTAAGTGACACTCTAGAACCATCCTTGTGAATTCATAGCCCTAGATCGGAGGTGACATTGTTGTTGAGACTTGGAAAAATAGTATCTATGGTTGGGTGGACCGTTAATGGTATACAGTTAGTTGGTGATTCATTTCATTAAAGATAAGTTCTCTCTTTCATGGTTTCATTTACCTATATATTTATTTCCACTGTGTATTTACCTATATATTTATGTTGGTTATTGATGTGCATGACATATGGTTCATTTCTTTTATGTTGTAGCATGAATATTGATCTTTGCATGTGAATATTTCATGCATCTTTATTAATTAAAAGTGTACTTTGGATTGTTGTGTGTGCTGAAAATCTTGTGAGAGATTGAGTGTTGACTGGTTTGGGAAGCTAAGTGACACTCTAGAACCATCCTTGTGGATTTATAGCCCTGGCTTGGGGGTGACATTGTTGTTGAGACTTGGGACAAAAATATTTATGGTTGGGTGGAATGTCCTTGGTTTGCATCTAGTTGGTGATTCATTTAATTAAATATAAGTGATCTATGTCATGTGTTTCTTTGCTTATACATTTATTTCCATTGTGTATTGATAAATATCTCTAACATGTGCACTTTTGATGTGCCTGATTGTTGGTTATTACTATGCATGGCATGTTTAAACATTATTTATACTGTAGAATGAATATTGATCTCTGCATGTGAATATTTCATGTCTCTTAATTAATTAAAAACTTATCAAAATTCAAAATTAGTTCATAAAGTTGTTTTGAGGTAGCATAGCCCGACCTGGGGGTGGTTGGGTATGTTACAGATTGGTATCAGATCTTCTTGTTGAAACACCAGACTAGTATGGGCCAAAAAAATTGGACATGGTATTATGGTATTGTCCTTAAGAATGAATATGTCATTGATATCTTAAATCTCATGAGAGATAGTGTTGCAAATATCACATAGAATCCAGAGCATCATCTAGATAGAGATCCTTGTAAAGGATCATGGAATTGTGACCATTCTCTTTTGAATTCAAGAGAGATCGTAGCCATTGAATCAAGGAATTCTAGATAATTAGATCAAAATTAAGGTAAATGAGGATCGTGTGATAGATGTGAAACCAGAGGCAAGGAGATATTAAGTCACAACCATCAGATCGAATTAGTCGATTGCTAGTTGTTGATCAAAGAAAAGAAGGAGATGGAAAACTCTAGAACTTTTCCACTTTGACGATTATTGGAGACAGGGAAGAAGCATGAAATCCTGAAGGATGAAGTCGCGAAGTCCCTCCAGCCATTTGATTTGATAGGAAGTTTGAGAGTAATGCGAGTCATAGATATGGAGTGGAAGGATAGTGAATTTTCGAGACTCTGAAAGTATTGCCACTTTAGAGATTACTAGAGACTAGGAAAAGTCGTGAAGAGTCTATGCTGTGAAGATCCAAAGATGCGAAGTGTTGAAGTCACGAAGTGTCGAAGCCACAAATTGTAAAGCTGCAGTCGTGAAATCATGCAAAGCATCAGATCTAGAGTGGAGGAATGTGGAATGTCTGTTTGGTTGATGATGTGTCTTACGCAATGTGACTCCATATGGGGACATGTGTACATGAATTTAGTTCCTTTTGGACCTCAACCTGTCCATTTATAGGTGACACATGGCACACCTACCAAGGGTCCACGCCACCATAGGTGACTTCATCATATAATGTCATCTCCAGGAGTATGGCCTCTGGGAATGTCCAACATATCTACCAGCAAAAGTGTCGAAGTTCAAAGTCACGAATTCACGTAGATTGTTGATCGAAGATTCCTTTAAGACTTTTCCCAACTGTTAGATCAACCAATGGAAGGATGGTGTAATCAATTTGGCAGGTATCACTCCCGGGGAGTTGAACGACTTGGGAGTTGTAATGTACTATATTATTGGAGTGTCGAAGTCCCAAAATGAATAAGGACCGTCAATCCCATCACTTGATTGAGTCTTAGCCGTTGGATTAAGCTAGTGGAAGAATAGCATAAGCAGAGGTGTTAACCGATGGTAAGCGGTCATTGTCACTTTATGACCACTTCGAAAGGTATCACTCTGGGGGAATTGAATGAATCAATATTTGTAATATCCTAGAGTCCCAAAGTAATGAAATCACATAAGACGTTCATCTAAGACCCTTTGGGATTTCTCATGACTGTCATATTAACCAGTGGAAGGATAGGGTAAGAACTTCAGCGGGTAGAACTCTGAGGGATTTGAATGACTTGAGAATTGTAATGTCCCGGAGTCCCGGAGCACTGAATTCCCAAATTAATTAAGGATTGTCCCTCCTAACATAAGTTTAAGTCTTGATCGTTGATCTCGTTGAAGCCTCCAGATGAGGCGGGACCATCCGGTCAATGGGAGATTAAATCTCAACTGTCCAATCTACTAATGGGAATAATATAAGTACTTCTGTGAAGTTTACTCTAGGAAGGTTGGAATATAGAAAAGGGGGAATATCCAAAGGATGAATTCTGTAGGGCTTGGTTCCAAACATCAGTCTCATGATAAGGTAAAGGGGTTGATTAGATATGTGAAGGGCCTAGAAGTAAACAAGCCCACAGACCTTTTTGAATGAGGTCATATGTAGAGAATAAAGAGAAAAGAACTAAAGGAACATTTCTCAAAGTAGATAATCCCATGGTTTCGATCCACGGTCAGAAGGAAGGTGGATTGAAGGAAGTGTTTGTGCAGAATTCAAACTATGTACCGGGTTGAATGGGGTTGTGGAATAATTCAACAAGATCCTATTGAAAAACAAAAAAAGGGTGACAGTGACTTCTCGGGAAGCCATAACTTTCATCTCAGATATCAGATTGGGCCAAGAGTACATTTGTTGGAAAGATGATTCAGAGGAGAAAAACATATAATTTTTATAATTTCGAGAATGATAATATATTTCTTCATGAATTGGGAAGAAAAAGGACATGTAGCATTGTTTGGAATTTTTTTTATAATATGCATAATTAAAAAAAATGGTTGCTCGCACATTTTGTAGAATTAGGGGGTATAAACATATCATTTCAATATAAGAATGCATATTCAATAAATGTAAGAAGGAGAGGGAGATTAAAACCATGATAAAGAGGCAAAAGGGTAAAATATATGTGTTGGTAATGCAGAGACAATCAAATGGGAGCATGAGTAGAGGGGAGCAAGAAACCTTATTAGAGACTGTGAAAATCCTAAAAATAGAAGTGCATAGTTACAAAGAAGACAATGAGAAGTTGATGAGAGAACAAAATCAGATAAATTCTCAAGTAATGAAAATCTTAAATCAGTTGCAGAGGAAAACAGACAATGGATCAAAATCAAAACATGAGGAAGAGGGAATATATCATGAAAGAAGAGATAATGACAGAAGAGATGGTTATTCAAGAAGTGTTGGAAGAACTCATAGACATCACTCACCTCCTTACTCAACAAGTAAATATTATGCATCTGAAGATTCCATAAGTAGTCTAGAGGTTTCTCCTATTAGGAACCAAAGAAGAAGACATGAATTGTGTAAGTTTTAAACCTGTGAAGTAAAATAATGCTTATAGATTCTTAAGAAAAACATAAATTAATCAATGGCTCATACACATAGTACATAGAGATTTACGCTAGAAACCCTTAACCAGGAGAAAACCAATCTTCCTTGGTGTTGCACCTTTCAACTCTTTATTGTATTAATTTCACCATTCAACATACAATATATACAATTTTTTAGGTATTTCGTAGCTACCAAAACCCTGATCCCTCAATCCGGGATTAATTTACAAAACTGCTAAAAATAGAAAAATCCTCTAAAATAGCAAACACCGCCCAAAACAACAAATTCGGGGCACTGCACGTAACTAGTGGGGGGCATACTTGGCCCCCCTTGGGACCCCCCTAGGAAGAACCCGACGCACATGAAACAAATGACGAAGGAATTTGGGATCGTCAAATGTAGTTGTCAAATCTGATGCACCCACATACACACATGCAAAGAATATAACATGTACCCAACATTCTCCCACTTGTTGTTTTATTTTCATACAGGGGTTCACAGGATTACGTAGTCAACAATCTAGGGCAGCAATGCCCATTGTTCCTCTACACCAGGAGAACTTCTTTGTGCTCACAGACTTTATCAATGAATCTACAACATTCTTCAAAGTCTCAACCTTTTCCAACAACTTCTTTTCTCCAACTATGTCTCTCACAAAGTGATATTGAACATCAATGTGTTTTGTCTTCGAATGATAAGCAGGGTTCTTTGCCAATAAGATTGCACTCTGACTGTCATAATCTAATCTCACTTCTTTTTGTACCAACCCAATACTTGAACACAATATTTTTAACCATATTTCTTCCTTGCTTCCATGAGTGGTTGTCATGTACACAACTTTTGTAGTTGAGAGTGCCATTGCATCCTGTCTTTTGATCATCCAACTTATTGCTCCTCCAAATAAGTTAAAAACATGCCAACTTGTAGATATTCTATGATCCATATCTCCATACCAGTATGCATCAACGAACCCATGTATGTTCAACACTCTTTCCAATCCTGGTCTTCCTTGGTAGCACAATCCATAACTGGTAGTGCCACGCAAATACCTGAATACCCTCTTTAATGTTTTCCAATGCTCCTTCCCTGGTTTTGACATATATCTGCTCAAAACTTCCATTGCATGTGAAATTTTTGGTCTAATACAAACCATTGCATGCATCAAACTGCCAACTGCACTAGCATATTAAACATGGTACTTGTACTCTTCTTCTTCATGTGTCTTGGGACACTGATCTGTAGATAACTTTACACATACATGAATAGGAATCTTGATCGGTTTACTTCCATGCATATTAAACCTTTGCAATAACATCTCAACATATTTTCTCTGATTCAACCAGAGTTTCATGTTTGCATGATCTCTTTTAATCTCCATTACCATAATGAAGTTTGTAGCATTGAGATCCTTCATGTCAAATTTGGATGATAGTTGTGATTTCACCTCCTTGATAACATCCATGTTATTTCCTACCATCAACATGTCATCAAT
>CBVK0100603647.1:0-16650 GCA_900067695.1 Picea abies | reverse complement strand
ATTGTACTTGATACTGATTCACCCCCCTCTCAGTATCAACAAAAAGAAGGAAATAGTTGAGTGAGAAGGCTTGGCAAGTGATGAAGAATAGGTAGAGGATCTCCATGCTAAGGGGAATATTGAGGAAATATTTCATGCCACATATGAGAGGAAAACCAAAGGTCAAGGGTCTGGTGCAGAGGAAGGATCTCAATTCCATATAAGAATTAGTGTGGAACCCACAACCCCATGTGCGACTAAGACATCAGAGAAGAAAGAATCGCTTACAAAAATATAAATTAGTAGCAGAAGGATTTTAGTAGGATGAGGGTATAGAGGAATTTTAAGTAGAGGTACAAGTTCAGTGAGAAGTAGTCAGGTATCTACACTACACAGAGGTGGTAGTACAGAAAACTTTACAATGGCAAGAGTAGATCCAACTATTCGGTTACAATAGTTTCATGGAGAAGGGTCGGAGGACCCAGAGAAACATTTATTTATTTGTGAAACAATTTGTGCAAATAAACAGATCATGAATGAAGATATAGAAGTAGCGCATCTTGCAATACATTCATATACTACGCACTACACTGGTATATGTGTCTCATATTAAACAGTCCACAAGGAGCACCTACAACCATCGCAAATGTGAAGAAGGCATTAATCAATGAATTTTGATGACCTAGTTCATAAGATTAGTATATGAACAAGATGATAGATATCAAACTAAATCCAAGTGAGTCGGTTTGGGAATTCGACCAGAATTTCAAATGGTTCAAAGGTAAGTTGAAGTATCCTATAACTTATATGCAACATAGACACTTATTTGTGAATTCATTATTGCCACATTTAAAGTATCTATTGAGGCAACATAAGTTCCAGACTCATGCTGAGACTTTGTAGGAAGCCCTACAATTATAATAGAATTAGTATAAACATACAGATCTAGTTGCAGAAGAACTGAGAGCAGATCTCAAGAATCTAAAATTTCATTTGAATCATAATAGGGGTAAGGAAAAGAGGGGAGTTGTTTGGTTTACCTTATTCAAAACAAAGGGACATCATAAGAATGAGTGCTCGACATTTGCACAGTACTTGGGAGAAGGAATTCCAAATCACTTACCCATAGGAGGAGATCCATGGTGTGAAACATGTAAGACACATGGGCATGATCTCTATCATTGTCCCATGATGCAAAAGTTTCAAACAATACCGAAGAGTAACTTCTGTAATTTTTGCAAGTTTGTAGGACATGGGAACAGGGATTGTAGAACCTTGGAAATTATGAAGGAGAGAACCTCAGATACTTATAGGGTGAAGGATGAATTAATGACAGGACAATAAGTGTATCAGTTTATATATCCACTACAGTATAATAACACACAGTAGTTTACAGTGGCACTACAATATAATAACACGCAATAGTTTACAACACCACCGCAATATAATAATGCACAACAATACAATAAAGTAACACAGTATAATACATTGCACGCAGATAATAAAGGTAATAGAGGAGGATTCATAGGAGGTCATGGAGGAAGAGGATTTGGAGGAGGTATAGGACCAGTAAGTTGTCACAATTTTCAGAAACATGTACATTATGCAATTTATTGTCCACAGCCACCAGTGACATGTATGTATTGTCATGTAGTAGATCACAATATAGAATATTCTCTGACACTTTTAACAAAGGTACAGGAAAAGAGGAATCAGAATAATCATAATTTTTAATGGATTGTCATTGAAGCTAGAGAGGATGGGAAAAATATCAACATAGTTACTCGATGAGGAACCAAAATAGGAGAAGATGAAGCTAATCAAAATAAAGGCTAGTACCAGTGGATCAAAAAGAACATGACCGCTGAAAAATATTTTTATGCACGGAAGGAAAAGCAAACATTCAAGCAAGCTAGGCAAGATATTTTGCAGGAGAATATTGCTTCTACTTCAGGAACAAATCTAGGGGATTATGTACCAGTATATGATATGCATATTCAATTTGATCATACCAGTAGAGATGAGTCTTCAAAAAAGGTCAATAATCTAATAAACATTTTGGTATCTTGTGTGAAGTTATTGAATGATCAATCATCTCTACATGTATTGCAAAGTGTGTTAGAAAAATGTAATTATGGAGAAGGGGTAAAGACAATAAATCATGTTCATAGAAAGGGGAGAACAAGTAGGGATTTTAGATTGAATTCAAACATTGGATAATTTAACATGGGTGACATAATATTAGATATGGGATCTAAAGTAATTGTTCTTACTAAGAAAACATGGGAAGCCATGGGGAACCTACACTAGGATATTCACCTATTCAGCTGAAACTAGAAAATAAACATAGAGTGGTACCAATTGGTATATCGAAAGGCATACCAATGGATTTAGATGGTGTGTGCACTATGGCAGACTTTGAGGTCATTGATATAGTGGATGATACTACACCTTATCCAGCATTGTTGGGACTAGATTGGGCATTTGACAATCAGGCTATCATTAATTTGAAGACCATGAAGATGATTTTTGAATCAAGAGAACATAGAGTTATAACACCATTGGATTATTCAAAAGGTGGAAGATATGTTGAACCTGTGACAGAAAAGTTCATTACAGAAGAGATAAACCAATTGTATAGAACTATCGTGCGTGAGGAAGATTACATTAACCCAACAATAGATGGAATGCTTAGCTGGAGAACCATCAATCCTTGTGCTTTATATTCTAACACAAGACTAGAAAATTGGCAGCAACGCTTACATGAGATATCTACCGGAAGATGTGCAAGAATGACATGCATGCTAAGATGGGTTGGTATAGAGGTAAGAGAACCTCCAACTTTTTATTGTCAAAATGATTTGGGAGATTTCTTAAGAAAGTTTGAATTAGAAGTCTTGGAAAATCATAGGATATTATCTTTATATATTTCCTTGAAAGCAACACATGCACATTGGTGGGGTACTCACAAGGAGAAGATCAATGATTTTGGTACCAATGCAAAAGATTACTACGCATAAGATTTTTCTCAGAGTAGGAGAATAAATATGTGGATAAATATGATGGAATAAGAAAACCCAAAGAACATGTAGACAGATGCATAACCCAGTGGAGACTAGTACCACCAAAGGAATGGCCACATCACTTCATTCATACATTGGAAGGCATATCAAGAAATCGGTACACAGAGTTAGAATTGCACAGGGGAACTATAAATTGGGAAGGTTTACAAAAGAACTTTGTGATCACATTTGCATTTGAACATGAGAATCCCATGGTAGATATAGTATTGAATTTGATAAAGGAAAATATCTTTGAAGAACCTGAGGTTGAAATTGTGACAGCTTATCAGAATCAGAATCAACAGACAATCAGACAATTGTTACATTGTTACCACGTCGTAGAAGATGATCCAACAGAAGAAAATCTACATGATATTCAGATAACATAAGTTGAAGGGGAAAGAGAAGTAGAAGGTCCACAATTACAGTCAGAATATTTTGTTGCACCATTGAAGATTAATAAACTCAACATTATATTACAAGACAATCCAAAGATTGCAAGTATTGGTGACTATTGGGATAACCAGACAGTGGAAAGAATAACAAAAATATTGTGCAAGTATAGTAATCTATATCCAACAAAGTTTTCAAATATGAAATGGGTAGAAGGAGAAATTGGAGAAATGAAGATTCCTCTAAGACAATATATCAAAACAATAAGACATAGACCCTATAGGTTGAATCCAATATATAAACATAAATTTAAGGCAAAGATTGATAAAATGTTAGAGGCTGGTATAATAGAACCTGTTGAAAAATCTGAGTGGATTATCCCTATGGTAGTCCAGTGGAAGAACCAAGGGGGAATAAGGATCTTTGTAGACTTGAGGAAGTTGAATGATGCATGTCTGCATGATCCCTTCCCTACTCCATTTACATATGAATTATTGGAGAATGTAGGAGAACAAGAAGCATACTCACTTACTAATGGATTTTCAGGGTATCATCAAATCACACTAGCACCAGAGGATCATCATAAGACTAAATTTTCCATAGAAAGTGGGTTATATTAGTACACAGTGTCATTTGGATTAAATAATTCCCCTGCTATTTTCTCAAGGGTAGTGGTAGTTGCATTTAAAGATTTCATACATAAATTTTTGGAGGTTTATTTGGATGATTGGACAGTATTTAGCTTATTGAAAGATCATGTTGAAGAGTTAAGATTGATGTTGGATAGGTGTAGATAGTGTCAAATTTCATTAAAAATTAAGAAGTGCATATTCAGTGCACCAGTTGGAATCTTTCAAAGGCATGTGGTGTGTATACAGGGTATGTTGGGTGATCCTACCAAGATTGTTGTCATTATTAATTTACCACCACCTAAGTCAATGCACTGATTAAGAGCTACACTTGGTCATACAAGCTATTATAGGAATTCTATAAGGATCTTTGCACATATTACTACGCCTATGGAGAAATTGTTAAAGAAGGATATCAAGTTTCAATGGAATGATGAGTGCCAATAGAGTTTGGAAGTATTGAAGGAGAAAATGGTGACAACACCAATTTTGGTTTTTCCATATTGGTCAAAAGAGTTCCATGTTCATGTGGATGCATCTGAAATATCACTTGGAGCAATAATAACACATCCAGTAGAAGTTGATCTAGATCACCCAATAGAATTTGTAAGTAGAAAACTGTAAGATTCAAAACATAATTACAATACAACGGAAAGAGAAGGTTTGTCTATGGTTTATGCACTAAAAATGTTCAAACATTATTTGTTATGACAAAATTTTAAAATGTTCACAGATCACTCTGTTCTTAGATATTTGGTCAACAAGCCAATGTTGGGGGGGAGAATATGTAGATGGTTGTTGTTATTTCAAGAATTTGATTTAGAAGTAGTTGTGAAACCTAGAAGACTGAATGCAAGGCCAAGTCATTTGTCCAGGATAACTAATGGAGAGGAACCAAGTAGCTTGGAGGAAATTTTTCCTGATGCACAACTCTTTTCAATGCAGATTGTTGATGAATATTTTGCTGATATTATTGAATTTTTGAGTACAAGATTTTCCCCAAAGGAATATACCACTACGTAGAAGAATAATTTGGTGGTTATAGCTGCAGATTATCAACTTATTGCAAGACACTTGTATAGACTAGGAGAATACAAAATTCTAAGGAGATGTGTTATGGAACATGAACATCCTATCATATTAGAAGAACACATGAAGGAATAGCTGGAGGACACTATGTAGGGAAAGAAACTGCATAGAAGATACTGCATGCATGATTATGGTGGCCAACAATTTCTAAGGATTCAAAGGAGTATTTTCAGGCTTGTGATGTCTATCAGAGGGTAGGAAAGCCATCCAGGAGGGATGATATGCCATTAATAACTCAAGTAACTCTTAAAGTCTTTGACAAATGTGAAATTGACTTTGTAGGTCCAATTGATCCACTGGTTAGAAGATCAAGAGAAAGGTATATTATTACAGTGACAAGTATTGGGTTGAAGCAACATAAATAAAATATTCCAGTGCAGATACTGCAACACACTTCTTGTTTGAACATGTAATTACATGATTTGGATGCCCTTGGATTCTGATGAGTGATCGAGGAACTCATTTTATTAACAGTACCATTCAGGAAATGAATGAAGAATTTGAGATACACCATCAGAAGAGCACTCCATACCATCTTCAAGATAATGGAACAGTGGAAGAATTTAATAATATTTTATAGAATGCCTTAACAAATATTTTTAATGTTAACATGGATGATTGGGATTTGAAGATACCAACAATATTGCAAGATCATAGAACTACATGTAAGAAACTTACATGGAATACACCTTTTAGATTGGTGTATGGTCAGGAAGAAATAGTCCCTTTGGAATATTTGATACCTAGTATGCACATTGCAACCATTACAAACATGACATAAAGAGGGGCAACTCAAGAACGATTGGCTCAACTTATGGAATTAGAAGAAGACATGATTATGGATGGTTTTCATCAGGAGGTACAGAAAGAAAAGGACAAAGCTTGGCATGATAGACACATCAAGAAGAAGAAATTTAAGAAAGGATATCTAGTTCTCCTCTATGATAGTAAATACTTACAACACCCAGGGAAATTCAGGATGCATTTTCTAGGGCCATATGAGATAAAGTCTATCACATATGGAGGTATTGTGCAGCTGCAAGATTTAACATGAAAATAGATGCAAGTATTGGTGAATGGCAGTCATATGGAACTATATAGGGATAGTCAAACCAATATACCTTAGTAGTTGCAACGCATAAAAGAAAATTTGTACATAGTGTATATAGAAAATATTGAAAAAGAAAGAAAAAAAGTGGAAAAAGAAGAAAAAGAGAAGACAAAATGAGTAAAAGAAGAAAAAGAAAGAAAAAATGGGAACAAGAGGAAAAATCCAAAAATATGAAGTAGATGGATAAGTATTAGAGAGGAAGTTAGATGATACTGTGTGCAATAGAAAGTAAATGGCGAGATAGAACAAGATGACATTGTGTGCCAGTAAAAAAGGTGACAAGACTGGAAAAATCCACGCGCCGAGAAAGAAATCATCTAGAGAAAGGAAAAAGACAATGGCCGGGAAAAGTATAGGTGCAACAGATCATTTATGATATAAAAGCAGGAATCATGCATGAGAAGAATCATTGTGTCATTGAGAAAACAAGAGCTAAGGAGTGAAAACTAATTATGAGAAGATGATTTCAAGAAGTATTCAATGAGGATTTAGTGAAAATTTTGTAGGATTTAGAAGAATGGCACCACTGAAGGTTGGAGCTCCCAATAGAAGTGCAAGGAAAACAAACAGTGTGACGAGATATCCATAAGAGAAAGAAGCTGAAACATTAAAACCTATTCAACCAGAGGGAGTGGTAGATGTGGATGCCATTCCTTCACTAGTCATCAAGCCAGTGAGTCCTACACTTGTAAAAGAACAATAGGTTCCAAAAATAGAAGATATGGACTTTGAGATGTGGGGAGAAGTAGGAAACCCTAGCACAGAGAAGAACCCCTCACAACAACTCATATTAGGAGCACCACAACATATGAATGAGCATGACGATGAAAAAACATAGTCAGATGAGCCTAGAGGAGAGGCCGAAGAAGCACAAAACCTTGTTGCAGAAACAGTGCAACAGTCAGAGGAAGTACTAGTGGAATATGTTATTGGAGAAAAATATTTAGATGCAGAATATGGAGAGGATACACACCAAGAAGCAGGGCCATTGACAACAACAATGAATACAAGGGGAAAACATATGGTACAAAGATAATCGTGAAAACAGAAAGAAGAAACACTAACACTACCGTGCATACCCGAAGGAGTCATGATCCTTCTTGGAATATTAGGATGTGTGGATAAATTTAGGTATTCAGACCATGATATTGCAAATAGGGACAAGTTCCCTGAGTTTGAGACACAAGTATATATGGAGAGAAATGGTAAAAATTCATCAAGGGTTCCAATTTTAGATCCAAAGTAGTGGATTGCATGGTTGTATAATACAAGTACCATGAACCTGTTGGAAATCCCACACTTTGGGAGGGGCAAGGATGTCATTGCCCATGTGAAACAACTATTGGCCTTGGTGCATGGGGGTGTTCTATGGATGGAAATACCGGTATCAATAGATGTATATCTAATTGTAGAGATTACAGAGTTGCCAATAGATGGATAAAATATAGAGCAATATTTGGATGACAAGACAAAGGAGAAATCCTTGGAAAAGGAGATGAATAAGATATATAGCACTAAATGACAATACAAGGGGTTGATAATTAACAAAATCAGTGAACCTGTAATGAGTTTGGAAAAAATATGATGACTTGTGAACTTATAAGGAAATGTCACAAGGAAGAAGCACTTGTAGGAGTTATAACAGTAGCCGTGCAGTGTGTGAAGGGGACTCTACTTAGTTGGACCCCATATTTACTGAATTTATTTTTGGATGACTGCAATGATGTACAAGACCTTGGAATAAAGTTCCACTATGCATGGTACATTATATTGATATCTTTGGTAGGTTGGGGAGAACCAAAATTCAGCGGCTTCTACCCAAGGCCAGGAAAATGCCACCCAACAAAGTATACCACACTATGGAACACTTCAGACGCAAAATAAAGGAAAGAAAAATCCATCATATTTTCTATGTATTATGATGATATGCAGGAAAAAATAGATGAGACATGGAGGATACCACTAGAAGTGATTTAAGAGCATCAAAGCATAGCGAACTTTAAGGCTTCCAAACACAATATGTGGATCCAGGAAAAAATGTATCCCAAGAAGGAATGGTTACAACTAAGATAATGTGTGAAATCATAAGAGGTACAATGGGCCATGAAAGACTGGCCTAAAGAATGGAGAGTACCAGTCAATTCCAAGAAGGTATCAAAAGGTAAGAAGCAAGCAGAAGATGGCACTTCACAGAAAGAAAAAAGTATAACAACAAATACAAGAAAGGTAGCAGAGCATGCGAAGGAAATAGGGGGGAGCGCAACAATTAGAAATTAAAAGAAGAATAACACTATCTGGAAATAGGGGGGAGCGCAACAATTAGAAATTAAAAGAAGAATAACACTATCTACAAACCTTCATCACAAGAGCAGGACCACACATAAGTCACAAATGGAGCAGTACCGAAGGATAACAATGTTCCTACACATGAGGAATTAGGAGAAAGAGATCTACCAAGCACGGGCGTCCCAGGTACATCATTGCGGACAGAGGCACTGCTCATGAATAGGACAATATTGCAATCAGGAAGTGAACGCAAGAATATGAAGGTGCATAAGGGCATTCCAAAATTCACATTGAAAAATTATGATGGAGATATGGTCATAGAGAGAGTACAGGACTGAACAATAGAGGCATGGGATGATGCAGATAAACAGATGAAAGAAATAATTAATAATTTGACAGAGGTTGAGGCATTGGAAAAACTTCAACTTACTAGCATGTAATAGAGAGAACAAGCGCAACATCAAACTTCAAAAGAAATATCAATTCCAACGCAGGAGACAATACATATAATATCAATGGGGAGTGAAATTGTTTTCATAACTCAGGAAATGTTGTAGGTGGATGAGGAGAAAATGCAAAAGATATTAAAGGACATCGATCACTTGGATCTAGAAGTTCCCAAGGTTCCAATGAAGGTGTTGTATAAACTGCAAATGAGTGCCACACAATATATTTAATTGAGGGCACACACGGATGCGACAAGTCTATAACTAGACAATGAAGTAAAGAGTAAACTAGAGTTGAAAATCGATTAGTTGTAGTTTGAGAGAGATATAGTAAAGTAGAACATTGGCAGAAAGGAGAAAAAAGTGGAGGAAGTGTTTAAACAAATTCCTCATAGCGCATAAGAAGGGGAGAGTTTACCAACATAGGAGAAGATAGCGTAGGCTATGGAGGCATACAAGAATCACATTATATATTTGAATGAAATCCTAGCACCTAGCACCCCACCAGAATTTAGAACATAGAGGGAGCAAGAGGTGATAGGCCATAAGGAGAGTATTGCAAAGAGAATTCATGAAATCATATAGCTATATGATAGGAGCGTGCAATTATGGACTAATCTCCAGGAAGATGAGAAACTGTAAGAGCTAGAACAGAAGGAAGAAGGAGTAAATAATGGAGTACAGGAAGTCAATCATAGGCATAAATAAATGAACATGTTATATATGATGAAGAGTACGTAGGAATTGAATAATTTGCAGACAAAACTCAAGAGAATACAAGTAAAGAAGTAGTCAAGGCAGGATAATTTGGAGCCATTGCAATAAAGGGAAAAACAAATGTTGACTAATATTGATGCAACCAAGGGGTAGATTGAAAAAATCATCTTGGAGACTGGATATTTACTGAAGGAGCATATCACTGCGTAGACTGTGCAGTCTGTATTAGAGAAGAGTGCATAGGTAAACACTTGAGTTGAAGAGATTGTAGGAAAATTCCACGTGCTGGAGAAGTCAGTGTAGGATGAAAACACTTCCTGAGTGGCTTAGGACGAGCCACAGGTGAGTGTTGTGGAAAGCAGAAAAGGGAGAAGAAAATCAGTGTGACCGAATAATGAGGAAAAGCAACATGAGGAAGTAGGAAAGGAAGAAAGAGGGATGTGGATCAACCACGCGCAGGAAGTTAGAATGTGGACAAACCTAATCCACTTAGGGTTAGGGTTTTGGTCATTATTGTAACGGATTTTAACCTATTTTTATAGTATAAATATGTATTGTGAGATCTGAGGAGATATAAGTTGGAAGAGTAGTTTGGAGTAAGAGTTCTAGTACTTTTGCGCAGTGAGATATTAGAGCTAGTTTTTTGAGTCAGTTTTGGAGACAAAATTTTGAATAGTAACTGAGGGTTAGGTCACAAGATGTGGATCTTAGTGTGACACTGGTCAACCTCACATATACATGTTCATTTCATATGCACTTCTAATGTAATGTGTGCAATGAAATGACTTGATGAAGAAAAATAGTAAAGAAGCAATGAATGCCAAATCTTTATGGACATAGCCCAGGGGGGTGAACCATGGTAAAATATTGTGTCACTATGTGGAATGATTATTTTATGTTTTTCAATGGTTTATGATGAATGAATGAAGCTGTTAGTAGTAAAATGCAGTGCATACTAGAGTAGTTCTGATATTTACTGCAGAATGAAGTTTAATGAATGAATGTGGTTACAATGTGGTAGATCTAGACTTAATGATATGATAAAATGATAGATATGATGAATTTTGAAGTAAATAACATTCCTAACATCCCCAAATAAACATCCCTTCCAAGGATCCAGACATCTATGTCCTGCATCCACCCATAAATCCATCTCTGGTGAGACTTCATTGTGCACTATGTGCACAGTGTTGCTTTCTGGTCTCCAGAAGGGCCGATGGTTTGTAGGGTTTTGTTGGAAACTTAAGGTAGAACCCGGGTTAGACTAAACATATCAAACAGTGACCCCCACACACACCCTTATGAAACTCAATGATTGTTCCTTCATTTCCTTCCTCAGTGAAGAAATTTAGTAGGATTCCCCTCGGGTCATTCCAAAACAAATTTTCCTCCAAAATGCAATACTTTATAGCCTTAATATTAATAGACCTAGCTCTGGATTTATGCCATGCTGGTGAAAAACTAAAATTTTATAAGTAAAAGATGATGTCTTTATAATAATAAGGCTAAGAAAATTTGGCATTTACCTCTAAGGATGGTTCTTGTGTTTCATCCTCTTCAAACTCTGTTTCTATGATATTTGTTGACAATTCATTCATGTCTAAAAAATTTCAGTTAGATTCAACCAACAACTTGGCTAGTCCTTGTCATTTTACTAGTTTTATGGGCTTGATCTCCATGTCATACTCCTGAATCTTAGCAATCCATTTACCTCTTCTTCCCTCAGTGTCAGGCTATGTGAAAATGTCCTTTATAGTATTGGTAGGTACAAAAGACAATATATTAGAGTGTAATATATAATCTATGAAAGCCTTTAATGCTTTTCCTAATTCATAAGAATGATTTTCCATGCTAATATACTTCATTTCAACATCTCTCAGGGCCTTACTGAAAAAGGCTATTGGATATTCTTTATTTTCTTCATTCTTCTACAACAACACAACAACTATAGTATGAAATGATGTGAACGAAAAAATGAGAAATGCTTTATCATAATTTGGGATGATAAGAACTGGAGCTTCTCCCAAGGTCGTTTTGATTTGCTGGAAGGATTATTTAGCTTCAACTATCCACTTGACTTCATGGTTTGTTTTCGACATGTTGGTAATATGCTTCACTATTTCGGCGAAATTAGGGACAAACCTTCTCATAAATCCTATTTTACCTAGAAAATATTGTACTTCTTTCTTGTTCCTAGGAAGAGCAATTTGTTTGATTTTCTCCACCCTTTCTAGATCTATATTCACACCTTCTTTGGATACTATATTTCCAATAATATTTCCTTCTTCCATAGCAAAATAAGACTTTTGGGGGTTCAAGGACAACCCAAAATTCCTACATTTCACAAAGGTTTTCCTTAAATGCTTGATGTGATCTTCATTTGTCTTGGAGAAAATTGTCATGTCATCAAGGTATATGACAATGAATTTGTCTCTCTCACCCACAAAAGCAATGTCCATATCTGTCTAAACATTTTCTCCTACATTTATCAGACCAAAAGGAATTTTGTCATACATGAAAGTCCCTCATGGTGTTGTGAAGGTTTTCTTCTCTTAGTCATCTAGGTGCATGGCCACTTGGTTGTATCCTAAAAAACCATCCATCATGGATATCTTTATGCAATATATGGTCCATCTTGGGTAAGGGGTAGTTATCCTTTAATGAGCATTTATTCATATTTCTAAAGTCTACACATAGCCTTATTTCCCCACTCTTCTTTCTCATTGGAACTAAACTAGATACCCATTTAGAGTACCTTAAGGGAATAATACTCTGGGCATCTAATAATTTCCTCACCTATTTCTCAATGGTAGGAAAAAGAAGAGGAATAACTTTCCCGAGATTCTTCTTGATAGGATTAGTACCAGGTTTGAGGCATATTCGATGCTAGATGATACTGGTATCATAAGATTTTAAGTCCTCGTTTCTCCATGCAAAGACATCCATGTACTCTTTGAACAACTGAAAATACTCATCCTAATGATCAACATGAATAATTTTGGACAACTCTATATATATAGGATCTTTTTGAGTCCCAATATTATATTCCTGAATGTTATCATCATTGGGGAGGACAATTGGTTTGATAGGTACATCATTTATATCAAACAATTATTCTAAAGGCACTAGTCCTTTGGGAATGAAGTTATTCTTAAGCTATGTGACTTTATGCTCAACCATGTAATTTTTGAATTTAGGGATCTCTTCAACTTCCTCCCCAATCTCATGTTTGGTGTCTTCTTCATCATATGAATCAATATGAGTATTTGCAAACTCATCTATCACTTCCATGAATTTTTGATATGTTGATTATCTTCAAAAACTTGTTAGTATTTGATATTATTAGGAATGGAAGGTTTGTATTTCATCTCAATATCATATTTAATTTGAGGGGTGGTTGGCACTTTAAAGGTACTAGAAGCTGCTACTTACCAAAGTGTCCATCTACTTATGAAATCCATGAGAATCCTGGAATGAAACAAAAGAGCTAAGATGAAATGAGACAATGAACCATCTAATGCCACCAAACCCTTGTGGGTCAAACAATGTCTTGCATTCATGTTATATGAGGCTAGGACAACCTCCATCTAAGAAACCAAAGGAAACCCATCGCCATCCCTACACTCCCTCGTCTAATCAATTGTGCCAACCCTACAAGGCCAATTTGAAGAGGGATAAACCATTTAAAAACATATCCAAAAAATATAAAAATGCAACCTTACTTAAACTATAGCCCAAAAATTGTGAGATGTATATATAAGAATAATGCAATCCAGTAATTTCTATACTTTGTTGTTAGAGGAAGCGACTAATAATCCAATCTATAAATTTCTATAGTCCATTGCCAAAGGGACTAAAAAGCATAGTAATGTCCACTACCGAAGGCAGAGACTAAAATGTAAAGCCATGTCCATTGTTAGTAGGGATTAATAATGCAACCTATCGATTGCTATAGTCCATTGTTAGAGGCGGGGATTAAAAAGTGTAGTCCTACTTGATAGGAACTAATTACTTATGTTGATAGTAAAATTTCCTTTTTATTTACCAAAAAATAATAAACATTCTCCATGGAAGATAGAGAGTACCTCTAAAAGAACATTTCATTCACACTGTAAAAAATGTAAAACTAAGTTTTAGAACTCAATGACAAGGTTTAATAATCTTCAACATTGTGGATGAAAAACAAACATCCATCCAGAAATGATTATAATAAATAACCTTAAAATTAAGTGCAATACACCTTATTCTATTCACCTTTTAGAAGTTAGGTTTCTTTCCACCGAGAGTATGGCTATGATCATGGGATTAATGTACAAACACAAGATAATTAGCATGACAAATGAGAGGAATTCTATTGTTTCTTCAAACAACATCAATAAAAGTGATTCAAGCATCAAAAGAGGTTGGAATAAAGATGCAAATTGTTAGCTAAACCATTGGGAGACAATGGAGGAGGATGCCCTCCAAGATATGAATATTGTTAAAAGCACTATCATAACTTAGTTTAAAAATAAAATGTGGAGTAATAGGGGAGATTGATAATAATAGAAAGTTGAATAACTACAAAGAGATCATTTACCTTAAATTAGAAGATCAAAGTTGCATGTCCATTGTTCCCAACCCAAAAAAGAAAATAAATATTGCAAATATAAGAATAAATTTCCAATGCACTTTATAGTGAAACATGGCGTTGGACAAGACCTTAAGCACCACACAACCTACAAACACATTAGATCACGATTAGTTTTAAATTTCTTCTCTGCAATTCCATAGGTCTGACCAAAAATGCATGTGCCAAGTGAAAGTTAGGGTAACTTTCCCAAATCTTTCTGATTTTTGGCCTTTTCGAGAGAGAGAACTTGTAAAGAATTCCACGTGTCCAATATTTAACACCCAATTATGAAATTAGTACAAGAAATACTATGGAATTTCCTCTTTCAAATTTAACTAGTCTCACATAATTTGTATCCTCACTGAAGGATATATGATTGTTTTACCCATAACAAATGTTTGAGACTAGTTATAGGACTAGTCACCAAACCCTATCTTCCATAGGGTATATATGAAAAAGTATAATGACACAAATGTTGAAATTTGAACTACAAGTAACTCAATATGTCTTCTAAATAACCTCCAATTTTCGTTGTCTAAATCATCCTAGAAAAACATTTATAGAGAAAATTCCAAGATGGCTCACTTGAAGAATCAAAACCCTAGGATCAATGCTTTGATACCAAATGGTATGATCGAACACCTTGAAAATAATAAAATGTCAATGAATACAATCCACTTCGAGAGGAAAACCTCATTTTACAATATATCCAATTCAAAATACAATATGAGATGTAATAATATGTTCCTAAGACTAGGTCTCCTTGATATATATATAGGAGACAAAGGGTACAATTATAATGAAAGGGTACCATGAAGGGTTCTAGCCGAAATATAATTATAGTACTATAAATGTAATAATTCAATATCTAGGGATTAATAAGGGGTTTTACATATAAAATGGGGTTTTTTCTAGGTCTTAATAGCTAACATAAAATTTAAAATGACACATACATATAAAATAACCAAGGGGCAACAGGCCCATAATTTAACATGCATCTAACATCATAATATAAAACCATGAATGCGACTATTCCAACAAAACAAAAAACACACATCATTCAATAGAACACATGCACAACGAAATTAACATCATAAACATAACAAAAACTTATATTTTTATAAAATAACCAATTGGTTGCGTACTAAGGATGTTCCTCCTTGTCATAGGCTTGTTGTTCATTTTCTCTCAACAAAATCCACCCTCGAGTAGAGCCTATGATTCCATAAGGAGATATGTCCCTCTTGGATGTCCACTCTCCACATTCTGTAGCCCAAAATCTAGGTTCTACTCAAACAACAATTCGAGTCCACCATCTCTCTTCCCCACAACCTGCAAAACCTAAGGAAAGTGCCCCCATATCTACAAGCAGTCCCTCATGCTATATCATTCTTTTATCTAAGCTTCCAACATAGGCTGTCTAGGAATCTCTTTGTTGGGGACTCTAGGAACTCTTAGCTACTCCAAGAGTATTCACAATAGCCTTCACAAGCCTCTTGATCCATTTCCTTAGTAGGAAACACTCCATGAGAATACAACCTATTTTTACAGGCACACAGGGCACATTTCTAGCATAAACACAACAAAATATTGGCTTCCCTCAAGGACAACATGGTTGGTTCTCTTGTCGACACTCCATTACTCTCTTTTTGCCCAAAAATCAGCATGTAAAAACTTACATCTTTTTCCATATGATTTTTTTTTTCCCAAGAAATAATAAGAAAGTCAACTCTCACACTCCCCAATGTTGATTGTACTTTAGCCCCATGCTCTCAATAACTAAGGGATGTGACTTCTCATACCCACCCTCTTATATGAATTCAATGATTGATATCTCATACACTCAAGAGGAAAATTAGAAGGTAAATATACATTAACTTAAGATAATAACATGAGTTTCCCCTTGGATCCTTGATGTGGTGAATTCCCCTTGCAGACAGGTGAAATCCCCCTTGGATCGAGTTTCCTTCTATCCAACACAGAAGGAAAAAAATGGTAACTAATTTCCCTTTAGACCTATTTTAACAATCAAAATAAGAGGAAAAATATGGGTGATGTACCTTTTTATGATGGTTTTCCTCATTGATCTAACCTTTGACCTTGTTGACCAAGCTCCCAGGCGCAAGAATGGATCTGAAAGGAACAAGAGAAATCTCCTTATTCTACACTATACTATTAGGTGACAATAGATCTATCTATGATGACTTTACAACAATAGACATGTTGTTGGGCTCTAAAGATGTCCTAAAATATAACCTCTATGCATCATCCAAAGATAGGCGCTGGCACAAGCGTTTTACTTGTCGCCTACGTAGGTTCTTACCTT
>CBVK0100603646.1:0-16650 GCA_900067695.1 Picea abies | reverse complement strand
TGTGTGTCTTCTGTGTTTTTTGTTTCTGCATTTGTTTTATTTTATTGCTCCGCGGTCCTGTTTTTCTAACAATACACAGGGTATGTTACAGAGTTATAGATCAGATTTTGATGATGATATTGATGATATAGATTGAGGTGATAGGTTGTTGTGACAGGTTGTGCATAATTGATGCACTTGTATTGGTATAGATTGTTGGTACAATTTGACATATTTCTTTTTGTCTACAAGATGGGTCTTGTACTTGAGGGTTGTATTCCTCACATCTCTGTTGGTGATGAGATATGTGTGCTAGTTCTTGCATTGAGAGTTAGTGCTCTCTTGGATTTGGTGCTCTATTTCAGTTGGTGCTGATAAAACCCCAAGGATTTTAGTCCATAATACAAAAGAAACTTATACATATATTTGGTGTTCCTTGTGTTATTTATTGTGATGGTGCATAGCTCTTTATTGTTAATGTATGTAATTGATATATAGTAAGTAATGATGTTGTGAATGGTTATTGCTAACTAAATTTTTGTGAGAAGTGTAAAAATAGCCCTCACAGTGATTCACCCCCCCTCTCAATGTGATCGATATGTCCAACAATTGGTATCAGAGAGGGCCTTCACTATAAGCCTTAAAAAGTTTGGACGAGATCCATGGACACAAAAATGGATGATGAAGTTCCAATCTTTGATGAGAAAAATTATTTAACATGGAGAATAGAAATGAAAGGGTATATGAAAGAAAAAGGAGAAGGTGTTTGGAAATAAGCTATTGGTGGATCACTTCCCTTGAAGAATAAATCAAAGGTTGCAGCTCAAAAGGAAGAAAATAAGAATGATGCATTGGCTCTCAAGACCATTTTCAATGGACTCTCAAGTTCTGTCAAAGAAAGCATGGGACAATGTACTTCCACCAAGGATCTATGGCTGAAGCTAGAGAAGACATATCAAAAAAAAATGAAGACACTGAAGACAATTCCATGAAGAACAATGAAGGTAAAGACTCTAAAAAATCCTTTGATTTCAATAATTCTAAGTGTGATGATGTTGAATGTTTCTCTACAAGTGAAGATGAAAATCTAGAAGTTTGTGTAGAATCAGATGGCAGTTATCTTATAGATGAAGAGGAAGATTTGTTGAATCTTAAAGATAACATTTTTTTGAGTTAGATAATTTTAGTAGTGAAATAAGACATTACTCAATTTCTTTTGATTATTGTTAGCGTCGGAAGTCACTCCTGGATTGCTAGCAGGAGCAGAGCCAGACACCCATCAGTTTTATGTCACAGTTTAATAAATGGGGTGATCAAATGGAGGTAAAGACTCGAGAAAATATAGCTTTAACTCGGTAAACTAGGCCTGGTATGTAGAAAGCGAGGGAGGCCTTGATCCAACTTCTGTCAGTAATTTGATTAAAGGGTGGTATATGGAGGACTTGTAAGAAGGGTGAGAAAGACTACCTCGGGAAATAGACCTTCGGAAGATTGAAGAAGAAAAACTCAGGAACCAAGATCCTCTTAGTCCAAAGCTTCAAGGAGCTGAAGAGTGACTCGACTGGATCCTCCAATTCCAAGTCGTCCAACGATACGAAAATAATAGGGATCGATTAGAAACAATGTGACTATTATAGTGATCCAACCTACATCATCCTATAATGGCCACAACTCGACTCGATCCTCCAATTCCGAGTTGTTCTAACACAATATACAAGAGATGGAAAGAGGCTGACATCCATAAAGTAAGAAATCTCAAATGCTTTTACATAAACCAGACCGACCAACGCTTCATCAAAATTTTACAGTCGGGATCTCTGCTCAACCATCGATACTTTACCAAAACTCAAACTAAGTCTATATACTCAGGAAAATTCACCTCGCAGAGGCGTGCCCAGTTACCCAAGGCTCGGTGTCCCCTTCAGTCAAACTCGTACTGATATCTTTCTTTAAATGCCACCTTAACTACGCATGGCTCCTGTAAGGAGGGTAGCTGAACCATGAAGTGCTCGGCTAGAGTGCGTAGACTTCTCTGTCGAGTCGAGGACCTTGGCACTGCTTCATTGAGAGAATCGATACATAGGTCCTCTGCGAACAGGCTTCTCGCTAGACCCTCCATTCCCCTCATTTAATGAACGAAAGGAGGTTTCAACCACCCACTCTTGCCTTAATTTACTTCAGTACTAGAAACAACTATTAAGATCAGTCCTGATGGCACCTGGAGATTGTGATGATCCCTTATGTAACTAAACTCGATGCCTTTGGCCCTCTTTATGCAGCTCCTCCCTCTCCCCAAGTGACCATGGGCTGTGACCATATGCTTTCGGCGTTCGCGGATATGAAAGGGATAACCTTTACTGATTGAAATTGCAATGAGCGATATGCCAAGATGGCTCGATCTGGCACCACGCATCCCTCTAGATCCGATGGCTCTTAACTCTCCTAGCGATACCGTGGGCCCTGGTCTGGGATTTTCTCAGAACCTCGCGCATCGGAAAATAACGAAGCTGCTCTTTGCGTGTTGGAGTCGCGATGGGCGAAGCGTCGAGATGGCTCTATTTTTCGCCAGATGTCCCCTCTAGATGGACGGCTGAAAACACTTCGTGAGACCGTGGGCCCCAGTTTCTATGCTTTTGGCGCTATCGGGGTTCGGGGTTTTGCGATGTTGATCAACATGAAACTCTCACCCTATGAACTCCCGATCGCCGAAACGCCGACGTGACCAGATCTTGTGCCATGTGCCCTTTGGGATGAGCGGCTGTCATCCATTCCTGAACATGCTACGGGTGCCATCCATGCGCTAACCTTGGTGCAGCTTTGCTGATCGTGATTTCCCACTCACCGCTGATTTGATTCTTTGGATACATCTTGGACGTTGAAATCAGAGCACTCGATTGCTTGACCTGGGTTCGAAATGGATCTCTTTGTGTGCTGCGCTTGGGCACTTATCGCAATCCTGCAGACCTGTGTACCTTTGTGCCCCGATACCACAATTGTTACTAACAAGTATCTTGAAAAATACACCAAGGAAGTCCTAAAAAAGTACCCAAGATATACCGTGGCACCAAAGCAAATGCTAAAAAAAAAAGAAGAAAGTAAAAATACTCAATTAGAAGAAAAAGAAGAAGAGATCAAAAGACTAAAGAATGAAATAGAAGAAAAGAAGAAGGTAGATGACGATCTTAGCAAAACTCTTGAAGTTAATGTCAATCTTAAGACCAAAATTGAAGAAGCCAAAATAATAGAGGAACTATTGAATAATCAAGTAAAAGAAAAGGAAGACTCATGCCATAAGTTGGAAGCTAAAGTTGTTTATGTTAGAAATAAAGTAGAGAAGTCAAACACTCACATCAAGTTCATGAACAACTCAACAATCTTGGATGAGATACTAGATAACCAAAGATCTCCAAATGATAAATTAGGTCTTGGATACAACAAGGAAGTTATACATCTTGAAGCTAGCACTTCTAAGAAGCATGAGGTAAGTCCTTCATTCTCAAAAGGTGGAAGTAATTTTGCAAGTAAACCATCTACACTAAGCAAGGAAACTTTCAAAAGAATAAAGAAAGGAAGACATCGAGAAGCCATGTTTACAACTCAAAGCAAATTCAGAAGAGAGACACCTTCAAGATGGACACCAAAACAAAGATATGAAAATGTTTTTCATGGGCACTGCTACTCATTTAATGAATCAAGGCACAAAGCTTTGGATTACATACATTATACAAGGAAATATATAAAAGGTTTCATAACACCCTAAGGTGTTGGAGATGTAATCAAGTGGGACACATTGCTACTCATTGTAACACCATGAGATGCTACAATTATAGTGGGTTTGGCCACAAATACCAAGATTTCTTGAACACAAGAAGACAGTCCATGAGGAGTGCTTCATATAGCATGACAAGAAGAACACATAAATCTAGGAAGGAAGACAATTTTTCAAATATGGAAGCTCAAAGCTCAAGTTCTGAGAAGCTGGGACACCTTTAGAAGTGGGTGAAGAAGACTAAACAACCAGAACATAATGACAACCATGAGGAAGGCTCAAGCTTGATTTTTTTTAAGATACACAGGCTCCTGTGGCAGAAGTCGCGTACATATGTGAGGTGATCTATAGAAAGGTCATGTATATACGCGAGCCATCTGTAGAACAGGCCGCATACTTGTGGTAAAATCCTTGGAAAAGAAGGCTATGTAGATGAGTTTCAACATGGTTTGATGGTATACCTCTATTTTGTAGGGTATGACATGGTTTATTGCAGGTTTTCATGATTATATGTTGGCATGTGTATTTGATGTATGTATGGTGTTGACATATGGTTGAGTGTTGAAAGTCTATCTTAGATGCATGGTACTAACCCTAGAGTGTGAATTGATACATTTACTATTGAGGAACAATGTTGGTTATGTCAGTGATGATATGGCATGTTGTTTATGGGACAATTCATGTTGATGTGATGTTAGCTAGAGACATATCAATGATCTATTGAGGGACATTCTTAGTACATGGTTAGAGGTACTATTAGTTTCTTAGTACTTGTTGTAGTGAATGGTTTTTGAGGCAGATCTGTCATGGTACATGGCTGGTACATATGTGAGCTCCATTGTTATATCTTATGATGTATTGTTAGAGGAGTATTTGTTTGATGTATCGGTGCATGCATTTAGCATGTGGTTGAGCTACATATTGGGACATGTAGTTGATGAGTTGATCAGGTGGTTATTTTGTACATCATTGTTGAATCATATATTTATATATAGTTGATGCATTATTGGTACATATTTGGTACATTGTTAGAGGCACTTGCTAGCAGTATGATTAGCACATGGTTTATGGTTGAAATGGCATACATGTATGGGAACACATCTTGATTGTAGTTCATCTTGTTGAGGTTTGGTGCATGGTTGATGCACTTTCTTTGGTACATGATGTATGGGATGATATAGTTGAGACACTTTTTATGATGCTTGGATGGTATACTGTATGGTATTGATGTACATGGTCGATGTACATGGGTGTTGTGCATGGTTGGCCACATAGTATGACACATGATGTACATGGTTGATGTTTTGTTCATGATTCTATATTCATTGTTGACATATCTTCTGCTTCATGATGTATGGTATGGCATGAGTTTGATGCATGGATAGGTCTAATGATTGTCATATGAAGAGAAAATCATTCTTGAGTAGTTGATCTATGTTCTGGCTGAGAAGTAGGATTTGCAGCAAAAGCAGATTGCAGTGGTAGCATATTGTTCATCTTGTAGAGAAGATAGGGGGAGACATTCTTGTTCCCATGATTCTAGGAGGACAGATTTATCAAATGAAGGATAGAGAGATAGATGCTTGGAGAGTTAGATGCTAGGAGATATAGCACAAAGGCATGTTTCGAAGGGGAACGATGGTCAAAGGGGGAGAATGAGAGATATTTATTCAACATTACATCAGAGTGATATCCCTTGTTAAAAAGGGGAGAAATTATTTAGAGGAATTTCAAAGGAACAACCCCAAGGAGAGTTCAAGCAGGGGGAACATCCCCAAGGAGAGAAGTATCATTTTCCATTGATGTCAAAGGGGGAGAGATAGTCACATTGGTGTGATTGAGATGACTATTGATGAAGAGAAATGCCATGTATACATGTTTCCATCAATGGTTGGTGTTGAAATAAATGTTGGTATTGTTGTCAATGCTAAAGGGGGAGATTGTTGCATTATGTTGTCATTGATTTCAAAAGATTGATGTCAAAGAGTTGATATATTTATTGATGTCCTATGTTTTCATAGATGTAATGGATGTCAAAGATGTCGAGTGGTGTCATAGTGATGTATTTTCATGGATAGATGTATATACGGGATGATGTAAAGGTTGGTAATTATTGTCTTTCCATGGTTGATAGGAATAACCAAATGGATAAACTAAAAAGTGGTCTCCTTATGGTGAAATCCCTCACGTGAAGACGCTCTTGGATAAAGTTATCAAAGTGGTCCCCTTATGGTGAAATCCCTCACGAGAAGATGCTTTATGAAGTCTAAATGGTGAGCTAGCCCAATAGTGTGGTTATGGAACCCTAGTTTGATTAAGGAATAATGTAATGAATATCAGTGAATTTGTAGGAGAAACTATTCCATATGGATAGTATATTTCATGCCGTTTCTGGTGATATGTGGAACGTTACATAACTCCTCGGTGTTAGAGAGCTATGGCCATGTGAAGTTCGAGAACCCTCATGAGTTATATAGAAGCCTCTAGAAGGTCAAAGAAGTCAAATTATTCTAGAAGATCCTAGAAGAAGTTGACCAGTCAAAGTGGTTAGTCATGGGTTAAGTGGTTGCAACAAGAAAACAATTAAAAATAAATTAGTTGCAACTAGAATTGGAAGGTTTACTTTTTGTGGTTAAAGTGGTTAAGTGGATAAAGTGGCTAAGTGGACAAAGTCGTTAAGTGGACAAAGTGGTGTTGGCAGCCAATTCACATTTTTCCACTGTCTCTTAAGTTGCCTACACTAATGTTTTGCAAACTTTAATTTTTCGTCGCAATGCTCAAATAAACGACACTTTTATTCTTCGCGCCTTTTGCATACTTATCATCGTTTTGTTTTCACGACTGTAAGCGTGAAAACATTGGTCTTTCGAAGTTGCATTAGAATCAATATTGAATTGTCGTTATCATTCTTGTCGATATGTTCATTTCATTTATACTTCACTTATCACTATGCAATTTGCAAAAACCCTTTTTGATCTGTACTCATTAGACATTCTTGGATTGATTGTGTGACTTTGTCTCATTGAGTTTGTGATGCATTGGCACATTGGTTAAACTCTTGATATGAATTGTTACAATGCATGTCGCATGGTTAAACACTTGGTATTGATTTCAATTTGTATGTTTGGTTTTAAAAACTATGGTATAACCATTTCTTGTGCGAATGATTAATACACTTACCATTGGTTTCATTGGTCGGGCAAATGACATAATTGTTAAACTATACGATAGTGGGTTGAACAGCTGTAAGTGCCGATGGTTGTACCATTGGAAATAACTATTATGCATGGCCATTGAATAGCTCCACCACCTTCGCACGATGTCATTTATGCCTATCCCTTATCCTTGTTTTACCTCTGTTAGCTCAGGTAACCCTTCGTGCACTCTGCTCCTATGTATGCTATGATCCAAACCCTAGACTTACCGTGTGCTTGGCTCCATGGCACCAGTGGTGCCAACTGAGCCGAATGGTAGCCGAGCCTTGCTACTGTTCGACAATGCCCAGAAAGACTTGAAGGATAACAGTTGGCTCACCTTCGTGCAGAGGTTTGAGGGTTTCAATTTATTTGTTGCACAACAGTTCGCCCTGATTTTTGATGGCTACAGAGCCAAGGTGGGTGACATTCAGTTGGAAATCAATGAGGAGTTCATTAGCTCTACTACAGGGTTACCATCCATGGGCCAGTGTTGGTTTAAAAATTCAAAAGTGGAAGAGGTGCGATGGCCACTACTGTTCATCTCGCGAAAGGTCACATCCTGTGACAAAGGTATGCCCATTTCCATGCTTAAACCATGATGGCATGACCTTTTGATGGTGGTTAAACAATTCGTGACCTGTGAGGGTCGATATGGACTCATTTTTCTCTACCACCTGCGTTTGTTAATGAATTTTATAGGGTATCCATTGAATATGCCTTTCTATTTCCAGCATAGCCTATATAAAATGTCAAAAAAGTTTAAAAGAGAAAAGGCTGACAGTAGCCTGTTTCACCATGGCCTAATCAGACTTATCATTGTTCATCACTTAAGCCTCCACGGTGATAGCTGGCGAGATTTTACCACTCGAAATGGTTTTGATGATACAAACCCTGTCCAGATTGACAAGCGTATGCTTAATGAAGCTAAGGGCGGGCCACCCATGCCCTTCCATGTCCTACTGCCTTCTCTTAAACCCTCGGCCGACCCTGATGTTGACTTACCCGACGCTATAATTGAGAAGGTTGAGGCTATAAAAAAGCCAGTGAGCTAAAAGGTTAGAGGTAACCCTGCTGTTGATGGAAAAGGAAAAAAGAATGCTCGGCTTATCTCAAGAATGGCTAGGAATAAGCCTAAACCTAGTGCTGAGCAGAAGCCCATAGTCCTTAGTGAGGATTCAGACTCTGACATAGAACGCTTCCTAGCTAGTGAGTACCCTTACTCATAGGGTCTGTGCTCCGAGCCACCTTATGACTTCATTTCGAATCTTCCCCCTTGCCTAAGGAACAATCCCAGTTACCCAGGGATCGAACTACCTAACGAAACCCTCAGCAATATAACCAAACCCTCACCTGCATCTTCGAAGCCTGGACAGTTGTCATGTGACCAATGTGATGTGTGGTTGGAACGATACTATATAGGCATTCCTATACTTCAATTGAAAATCAAATCGCTAGAAAACCAAGTTGCAGTGTTGACCAGCTAAAGGGACAAGCTTTGAGATGTTGATAGCAAGCAGAGAAACACTGGTTCCATCATATTTAAAAATGTTGAATCGGCTACAGCTGTTGTCAACTCCAAAATGTCATGATCAAGCTCTCTGCTTGTCATCCAAGTATGAATTCAGGTATCAATTTCATTTTGTGAATTCCTCGGATTAATATAATGATGTGAGTTTAGTTTTCAAATAGCTCTGTCTATCATTTGAAATGGCTCTGTCATAATGTTGTTCATCTTGTACATTGTTTTCATTTTGCTAAAATTGAATATGGTCATGATTTGGTTAAATGATTCGGTCATACCCAGTTTAGCCTTTGATAGGTTTTCATCGGATTTGATTCATTTGTATGTTGAGCTAATGAAATCGATGGTTTGTTTTTGCTTGGATTTGGTTAGTATCTAATCTGAACAGGAGGTTATCATGCTAAATTTAGAATACGATCATGTTTTGATTTGATTTCGTTATGGTCAGTTTATATGCTGTGATTGCTGAATGATTTCGTGAGTTTGAATTGTTATAATCTTCTAAATCTGGAATACAACTCTGATTGATTCTGATTGGGAAAGAATGAATCTATTTTTTCATGAAAACAATATTCTCATTTAAGCCTGTGCAAATGATATTTACACCCGAATCATGGAATGGTTTTTTTTTATTCATGACGACTATGTTAAACCCTAGCTATTCAATTCGCTTGATTGGATTGCTGTGTATCTTCAGTTAGTATGATCGATTTTATGAGTTGTATTCATATCAAAAATAGACTTGATTGCGGCTCTGTTAATTTTAATTTTCAAACGAGTTTGTTAACTCAGATCGACTTATGTTATTTTTGTCAAATTCGTATGAGGAGATTCGGCTAATAGTCATTTCAAAATGAATTCAAGTGATGATTTCGTGAATGATTTTGTTTGCCCCAATTTGCAATAACAAACGATCAGACAACTCTTACGAACCCTGTTATCAACTGATTGATCCTGTTATGATTTCGTTTGTGAACATTTACGTGCGAGTTTTGATTTAATTCACTCATGACATGGATCGTTTGTTATGTCAATACATTTATGTCAATTGGAAAATGATCTTGTTTGGATTTGATCGTGTTTCCTGTTGATGAGGCAGCATAACAATTGCCTATGATTTGTTTTAATTGTATCGATTTCAATTTGATATGAAACGATTTCATTACTGTTCGATATGATTCTGTTCACCCGATTATGTGGCAACAAACGAAACAGAGTATATGCATCTCTGTAGTCATTTGATTTTAGTTTTGTTTTGATCTCGAATTAGTATAACAATCTCAATTTGAATGATTTGTTTGTCTTTCAAATAGCCATTAGATACTTGTTAATTATTGAATTTGATTCTTTAAAGATTTGAATTGTTTTTAATGCTGTTTCTGTGTCTTATTTAGACCAGCTACAGAATTGTAGCTAGTCTATAGAATTAGATTTTTTATCATTTTATCAATGAAATATCCTTCTAACTTGTTCATTTTTAACCCTTTTCAGGTACATCTGAATTGCATTGGGCATGCTAGACAGTCTAGGAGATATTTGTGTGTTTTAGTTTTATTTTAGGTTCCTAGTTTAGTCAGACTTGGGATATCTTCCCAGATTTTATGTAAACAGTTTGATAACTTCCACAGGGATGTTTTACCCTGTGGAAGGTCTTTAAATACTTATTATTTTTTGTAATAAGGATAATCCTCACTTGTGGGAGAACCAGGCTATGGATTTCTAATACAAACTGAGACAGGAGTTGATGTTTTGCTACAGCTTTCGCTTTTCAATATATCAATATTTTGTTTCAAGTTTATGCATGTCGTTTGCAGTGGATTATAGACTACTTTAGCTATCATAGTCTATTGCAGAATGATATGAATTAATTAATTCTTTATCCATATCTGATTTCTTTCATTACTTAAAAATACAACAATTATTTTGTTTTAGCTAATGAATGACAGATTTCTCTTCTTCATTAATTGAATCATTTTGTATAAGTCTTTGCATATAGGTTTATCTAACTGTGAAGATTTATAAATCATAAAATTGTTGTAATTTTTATGTCTTGTTTGTCCTGTAATTATATTGGAAGAGCACTACAACTTTTTGTTTACAAGAAGTTCCTGGATAATTCGGTGCAGGTTTACTCCCTCCGATCAGCTAAGACAATCATCATACACAGGACAAACCTGGAGCGTTTCTCCAGGTCAGTTTGTTATTTAATTTGTTAGAATGATATTAGTAGTTTAGCTAGATATATGTTTAGTTAGATGTGTAGTTAGAAGTAGCATATTAGTTTTTTAGTTTAGTTAGTTTTTGTTTCATTTCTTGTTCATAAAATTATAAAGTCAAGAAAAAATATCTCTCTCTGTCTTAGGGCAGAATATAAACAAGTTTTTCAGGTTTTATTCAAATCTGTAAATTGTTAATATTGTATATTTTGTGAATAAGTTTTATTTCAGTTAGTAGTTAGATATTTAAATCAGTTAGAGTTAGTATATTATTAGATAGTAGATTGTATATATATATAGAATAGTTAGATTAGTTTATTAGTTTGTTTTATTTATTTAAATTAGTTTAGTTTTTTTTAATAGTTATTTTTAGTTAGATTAGTTAGTTTAGAGTAGTTTTATTTTGTTTTCTTAGGACCTTAGATCGGCTAACGGAGGTGCTAAACCCGTCAGGGTGGTTCATCCCAAACGGCTTGGGTTATTAGACAATCCCGGACCAGTTTCACTCTTCCAGTTGACGGACGGTTGATTTCGCCCGTCAGCAAATGGCGCTAGAAGGAGGGCCTGAATTTAATTAATGGCACGAGGCGGTCGCAAGACTCCTCCACCACCTAATCATTCACCTATTGTGACTAGAAGCCATTCAAACGATAATATTCCCCCTCAAACAATAACTACTTCAACCGACGATTCACAGATCATAGTTGAGCCAACAACCCCTAATCCTACAGGTGGTGACCTACAAGATATTGTCTGTCAATCTCTTATAAAAACACATAGTGCCTTAGCTCATCTGAGGCAACCAAACCATCCATGGGGTCAACCTTTGGATTTCTCTAATATCAGAGAACAATTAAGAGACACTAACCTCACTGTAAATCCCACAGGTCCAGTCTTAAATCCTGCTGTAGGAGGATCTGGGATACCTCCTTCACCACCTCCATCATATCCTTCCTCTTCTGGAGGAGATTCCTCTGATGAAGGAAATTCCCCTTCTCAGCCTTTCACACCCACTACACCAATGGAATATCAGAACAACCTTGCTAGACCTTGGCTTGATCAGGATGCCGTAGCTATACCTGGAGCTCAGCATCCTCTACCTAAACATCTGGAGAAATGGCTTCCCAAGTTTGACCCTGACTCGAAACAGATCGTTGAAGATCACATTAAAAAATTTATGTTAGCCATAAGACTCCGCAATGTCGAACATGAAGATGTTGTCTGTAGGTTGTTCCCCTATACTTTCGAGGGCAATGCATCCACATGGTACTTTGCCCAACAATCCCATACCATCGTGTCTTGGGAAAAGTTTGAGTCGTGATTTTTGGAAAAGTTCGGGGACGGTAAGCCTCCAGAATTCCTAGTCATGGACCTTTCTAGCTTAAGAATGAACCCAAAAGAAAAAGTTAAAGACTTTAATCAAAGATTCTTAACACTTAAAAACTGAATCCCTATGGATTCCATGCCTGCTGAGAGTCTTATAATAGCATACTACACTAAATCTTTGCATCAAAGTATAGCTATTTGGGTTAAACGATCTAAGAAAGACACATTGTTAGAATCCTTCGAGGAGGCCAGCCAGATTGAAAAAGACATCCTTGGTCTTAAAGAATCTACTAGCAATGAAACAGAAACTAGTTCCTCTTCCAAAAAGAAGATCAAAATCCTCCTAAGACCCACTCAAAGTAAAACACAACCTAAAAGCTCTGATTTAGAAAACTTAACTAAAGTTGTTCAAACACTGTCAAATCAAGTTATAGACTTAAAAAGGATGACCGAAGAAGCTTCCTCGAGCAAAGGGCCTTACAAACCCCTGTTCCGGAAGCCTTTTCCTACCAATCGACCTAATCCAAGCACCGAAGGCCTAAATCTAGAAAGCCTGCAATGCGCCCTTCAAACAATTCTAGAAGCCCAAGATAACTTGATGCCTCCTGAGATCCCTGAGGAGGTATTTGAACAAGAGACAGTTCAAGAAGAAGAGTCTTCTCCAAACATTTTTGGACACTTCTTGGATAGCATCTTTCAAGCTAACTTCGAGACAGTACATCCCTATAATACTAGGAGTAAGACAACAAATAAATCTTCTACTGAAAACACTACAACTTCGCCTCCAAAGCAATCTAAATCAACTGAGACTAAACAGAGTAATGTGAACCCCAACTTAGATTATGATGTAGTTTAAGATCTTAAAAAGTTGAGAGATAACATTTCTGTTTATGAGTTATTGAAATTTCCATTTCTGCTTCAAAAAATGTTACAAAATATCTCAAAGAATGGAAAAAATGGTAATTCTAATGGTAACAAGGTTGTGCAGAACAAAGTTCCCTAGAAGACTTCCACTAAAAACAATCCTGATCCACAAGATAAAGGGAGCCTTCCTGTAAATAATGTAAATAATGTAGATAAAGTATCTTTAGAAACTGCGAGTAAAAATCCACAAACTATCACTCTTAGCACTCGCAAAAATGTACCTCCATTTTTGTTAACCTTCGAAATCTTTAATAGAAACATGCACAATTGTATGGTAGACTTAGGAGCACCATCCAATGTGATTCCATGGTCTGTATGTCAAAAGATTAACGCAGAAGTTGAACCCTCCACTTTAAAAATCATACAACTTGATCGGACAAATGTTAAAGTTATAGGTGAACTAAAGAATGTGCTTATTAGATTATCGTCTAACCCCAAGGTTCATCAAGTTATTGATATAATTGTTGTGGATATTCCAGAAGAGTATGGTCTGTTTTTAAGCAGGGACTGGTTGGAGCAGCTACATGGTTATTTCGCGACAAATTGGTCCCATCTATGGCTTCTAGACAATGGTAAGCCTAACAAGATAAAAGTGAATCATGAACACTACCTTAAGTTCACGATCACAGATTTGAACGATCCCAACGAACCATTTACAACTTCTACTGATTCACCCGAAGTACAAGGGATGGACACCTTCTTCGACAATTTCATGGCCGAGGCTTCACCTATCACCAATCCAGAACAACAGTCCAAGATTGTAGCATATATGCAGCCAATAGCTTCTACGCAACGATCCCATGTACCCGATGGAAATCAAATTTGGTCTCTTTATTTTGACAGGTCAAAGTCCAAAGAAGGAGCTGGAGCAAGCTGCGTCATTATCGATCCGACAGGTAACAAAACATTGATGGCATGTAGATTGGAATTTGAGTGTACTAATAATACTGCAGAATATGAGGCTTTACTGCAAGGTCTTAGAAAAGCTTCAGATATGAACATTAAAAATTTAACCATCTTTGGTGACTCCGAAATAGTGGTTAGACAGGTAAGAGATTCTATCCACTGTCTTTCTTCGCATCTCAAAAGCTACCAATCCAAGGTATGGAATTTAATGAATAAATTTTCTTCTTTCAATATAAATTCCATTCCTAGATTGAATAACTCTGAAGCAGATTTATTAGCTAATGTAGCTTCTAAACTTCTTCCTGCAGAAGGCTTGTGCCCAAATGCATTCTCCATCGAGCTATTGTTTTGGTCATCAACATCACAAACCGGAGAGTCTTTGACGACGACCAATAGATCATTAACTTTCTGCACATGGAAGAAACCTTTCAAGGTGCGATGATAGATGAACACACGCACGATGACAATTTGCGCGATTTCATGGTAATACCTGATCCGAAAACTCTTGAAGCTTTATCGGACATGGTAAATTCGATACCCAAATCTGTAGTTAGATTAGAGAAGTTTTATGATTTTGAAGATAAATTTAAAAAGACGGTCAACTGTAAAACCAATAGTTCCTCGTTATTTTATGAAAAAAGTAAATTTAGGAACTAAGGAAAATCCGTAGTGCATTAATCTAGGGGTAAGATGTTCTAGATAAGAAAAAGTTGCATTTATTAAATTATTTAAAGAATTTAAAGATGTCTTTGCATGGATGTATGATGACCTTAAAACTTTCGACTCTAACATCATACAACATGTTATTCCTATGAAGCCCCAAACCTTACCCTTTCAACAAAAATTGAGGAAAATGCACCCCAAGCTCGAACCGACCGTTCAAAAAGAATTGAATAAGCTCCTAAAAGCTAAGATAATTTTTCCTATTATACACACTCAATGGGTTTCTAACCTTTGTCCCAGTTCGAAAGAAAAGTGGGGAAATTCGACTTTACGTCATTTTCCGAAACCTTAATAGAGCATCTGATAAAGACAACTATCTTGTCCCGCCCATGGAACAAATCCTTTAACAGGTATCTGGTTCTGAGAGGCTATCCTTACTAGATGGTTTCTTGAGGTACAACCAAGTCCTGATGTCTCCACCAGACCAACTTAAAACTACCTTCCGCACCTCGTGGGGCACTTATGCTTATCGAAAAATGCCCTTTGGATTGATTAATGCTGGTGCCACTTTCCAGAGAGTAATGGACATTGCTTTTCGAGGCTTAATCAATCATTCCGTCATAGTTTACTTAGATGATGTGACTGTATTTTCTAAAAACAAAAACAATCATCTAGCTCACTTACGAGCCATTCTACAACGATGTCATAAATACGACATCTTCTTGAATCCCAAAAAATCCATCTTTGCAGTAGAACAGAGTTAACTCTTAGGATTCATTGTGTCTAGCGAAGGGATGATTATTGGCCCCGAAAGGACTCAAGTTATCGTGAAACTTCCCCCTCCTACATCCAAAAAATCTATGTAGTCTTTCTTAGGCCAGATTAACTTTGTGAGAAGATTTGTCCCCAGTTTCTCTGAAATGGTCAGGCCTTTATAGAACCTAATAAAGAAAGATGCCCAATATCACTGGAGACCCATAGAAAATCAAGCTTTTAATGCAATAAAGAAGGCCATAATAGACGCTCCGTCTCTCATGAGCCCTGACTTCTCTCAAGACTTTACACTTTATACTTTTACCTCTGACCATTCCTATGCCACCGTCCTAACCCAAAAGAATGCCGAGAACAATGAAGTACCCATTGCCTTTATGAGCTCTACTTTCAAAGGTGTTGAACTTAATTACCCAGCAGTAGATCAGCAAGCCTATGCTGTTTTCAAAGAAGTCAAGCACTTTCATTCCTATCTTTTGAAGTCAAGGACGAAAGTCATTGTCCCCTACCCAGCTGTTAGGAACCTATTAGTGAGAAGGAACTAGGTGAAAAGAGAGCCAACTGGGTCACCTCCTTGCAGGAATACGACTTAGAAATTACCCCAGCTGAGATAGTGAGAGGCCAAGGGTTATGCAAGTTAGTTGTTGATTCAGTAGCAGAACAACAAGAAGAAAACGATACATCAAACCTAGGACAACAAGATCAAAATCCAATCTGTTGCACACAAAACTCTGTCAGTCCTTGGTATGACGATATAAGATTCTGTCTTGAACATGGGTCAACACCTCGTCACCTGGACCCTGCTAAAAGAAGAGCATTGAGATTAAAGTCTGCCTCCTTTCATTTGGTTAGTGGTATCCTATTTTGTCAAAGTTTTGACAGCGTACTGCTACGCTGTCTTGAGAAAGACGAAGCAGAAAAAGTCTTGCTAGAGTTGCATGAAGGAGAAGCTGGTGGCCATTTGGATGGTGACACCACTGCCCATAAGGTTTTGAGAGCCAGTTATTATTGGCCCATGCTTTTTAGAGACACCCATGCCTTGTGTCGTAAATGTATCATTTGTCAGAAAGCGTCAGGGCGGTTACAAAAACCATCCTTCTCTTTGCAGCCCGTTTCAGTAGATTCTCCTTTTCAGCAGTGGGGCCTTGATATCATAGGTCTAATCAACCCCCCTGTTCGTGCTTGAATCGTCGCCGGGTGAGCAAGAATGGGAGCACTAGCATGCCCTGTCAGGCTCAACAGGGCAGAACAGGTTTGCTGTGGATCAAAATGGGTTAACAGAGGACAGAAAACCAAACGAAATAAAATCTATCTAAGAGCTGAAAAGCAAATAACATCATAACAATAAACAAAACTTCAAACGTGAGACAAGGGAGT
>CBVK0100603645.1:0-16651 GCA_900067695.1 Picea abies | reverse complement strand
ACGTGGATGGTCCCGATCGCTGCTTGATTTAACGGCTGTGATCAAATCGCCAAATCGCATATCGCAATTTTGGGGTTTTCGATATCAATTGAACTGGACATTTCAAAGTCTCGATCCCCAATTTTCCGATGGCTTATCCCCCTCGTAGCTTCTGCAGATCTGATGGCTATCGGGTGTCTGCTTCCAAGCTGACGGCTCAGATCACTTCTTCTGCACGCCAACTCCTGCGCTTAACATCTACGCAGCTTCTCCCGATCCAACAACTGTCGAGATTTCCGAGTGAGATCCAACGGCTCTCAATCTCTTTCCTGTGCTTCTTGCACATATAAGAACGTTATTCCTCCTGAGCTTATTCTCCTCAAATCCTTAAAGGATTTCGATGGATGCTTCACTGTTGTACTTAAGCCAGCATCACTACTATACTTGCCATCAATGACAAGTCTATGCTGTCTATAAAAAAACAGTTCCAACAAAATGACCCTCCAAGTCAAAATGGGTCATACGACCCCCGAACAACTAGTATGACATCCACATGTGGAGGTAAGTCCTCAAATCGAGTAATAAACAACTCAAAAAGTGATGAATTAGGAGAGTTCTCTAGCATATGTGATGTGGCAAGCAAGGAAGTGACCAATGCAAGTGTAAATAGCCCGAAAGTGCCTCAGATGACATGAACAATGACTTGGGATATGCCTACTACATCAATATATATGAAACTACCTTGGGAAATGTGAAACTGATTAACAATCTATAGAATCATCTCCAAGAGTAGATGGCCAAAGTGTGACAAATACATAAGATTGGGGTCCATGCTTATGCATAAGATAAGTGTGATTTAAATATATTTGACAACCTTACATCAAGAACACTTTTACATTACATACAAAGAAGATAGAGAGACTAGAAGTTCCACTAGATCATGTGTCCTAGTAGATCCATCCCTAGACCCTAGCACACTGACCCAGGTCATAAATGACCGACATGATGAAAACTTAATGCCACCAAGGGAAAGTTAGCCTAGGACATAAGAGAAAGGAATATCTTGAAATGGGGACTACAAGGACAGGCCATGACCAACCACAAGGGGTCTAGAGATACCACCAAGGTCCCTTACTATTACATTGACCCAGGTCCCTTACTATTACATAGATCATCTAAGCATGGCCCAATAAAATAAATAAGTACAAAGATAACCACACTTTTGTCTCATCATGATACAATGATATAAATAATCTACTCATATGATGGATCACATATGGTAAAAAAATATAGGGTGCACTGAAATGAATTTGAGGTGTAACAATGTCATTACTTGACGAGAAGTGAATTTGTATTGATGACATATCACAGTGTATTGAAGTACCTATTTGATCAACCACACTTTAATGTCAGATAGGCTAGATGGTTATTTTTTATCAATGAATATGAATTTGAGATAAGACACATATAAGGAAAAGAGAACAAAGTAGTTGATGCACTCAACAAATTAATGCAAGTGATACATAAGGAAACCTTCAGTACTTGTGAATCCAACATAAATACCAGAATAAAAGAATCCTTACATTATGACAGAGACTTCATTCAAATGAGAAATAGTTTGCAACAATAAACACATGAACATAAATGTGATGGTTACGTGATGACTGAGTACAAATTATTGATATATATAGATAGATTATACATTCCTAATTTAATAGAGTTAAAAAAAACTCATTATGGATTAAATACAAAAGAAACCATACTAAAGACACCCAATCTGCCAAAAGATGATTACTACAACAAGGAAACAACATTATTGGCTTGGAATGAAAAAGGATATTGCAGAATACAATGCAACATGCACTAAAATCCAACAGGTAAAAGATGAACACAAACACCCAATGGGTCTATTACAACCTTTTCCAATTACCGAGTGGAAATGTGAAGTAATAATAATGGATTTTATCATGAGACTACCTAAGAAAGTGAAACAACATGATCCTATCATGGTTATGGTTGAAAAACTGAGCAAGGTTACTCGCTTTATTCCCATAAATTCTACATACAAAGTAGTCAACATTTTAGAAATATTTATGAGGAAAATTTTCAGGGTGCATGGGATGCCTACAATAATTATATTTGATAGAGATTCAAAATTTACATCAAAATTTTGGAAAGGACAATTTGAAGGATTGGGTACACAATTAAATTTCAGCACTATTTATCATCCACAAACAAATGGGTAGATAGAAAGAACAAATCAGATATTGGAAGATATGATTTGCATCTATGTTATGAAGAAACCAACTAAAAGGGAAGACTACCTACACCTGGTAGAGTTTGCTTATAACAATGGTTATCAAGCACCATTGAAAATGAGCCAACTCAAGGCACTTTATGGAAGAAGATGCAATACTCTAGTCAGTTAGGACAATTCAATGAATTTATTCATGCTTGGACCAAAAATTCTTAAGGAGATGGAACAAGAGGTTATTAATATTAAACAAAATCTGAAGACAACTAAAGAACGATATAGTAGTTATGCAGACAAGAATATAATGCATAAATAATTTAAAGATGGAGAACATGTTTATCTCAAAGTTAAAAAACAAAGGAATTCCATGAAACTTGGAACCTATGCCAAGCTTGCACATAGATATTGTGGGTCATTCGAGATCCTAGAAAGAATTGGGCCAATAGAATATAAACTTTCTTTACCTACTAACATTAAAACAGATAATATTTTTCATGTTTCATTACTTAATAAATATGTACATGATCCTAACCATGTTAACGATTGGGTTGTGATCCAAGTGGAACTAGAGAGAGAATTCTAGCTAGATCCCTTGTGCATTCTAGACAAGAGAGTAACATTGCTTCGAAATATATCCATCACTCACGTAAAGGTGTAATGGAAGAACTTTGGACCGAATGAGACTACTAGGGAAATGGAGGATGCCATGAGAGATGGATATCCATTCCTATTTTAATCTTAAACATCGCTGCAATAAAAGAACACAATAGACAGTGTTATTCCAAGGAGGAGGGGATGTAATGTCCTAGCTTTGACCCTCTTGAATAATTTGCATTTAATTATGTTTAAATGATTTTGTATAGATATTTTAATTACTATACCTTGTTCACACCATTAGGTAGACATGACATGGTGATTTGAATACTTGTAAATATTGTTATTTTTCAGTTAAAAAAGAACCAAGATTGACTAAGCATGAGCACCTAAAGGGGCTATGATACCACAAGGGGGGAAAGGTGAGGGGGGACTAAGAAAATTTTTCTTTCCTAGAATCTTATGTACTATCTTTTTCTACTCATATTGTCATTAACATTCACTCTTTTGAGCCTAGTCTATAGTTTAAATTTAAGATACGAGGAGTGGACAACACCAACTCTTAGATCTAGGCCATCACCTCCTACATTTTGGGAAATTTGTCCCCAACAAAAATAAGTTGGTTTAGGATTCCTACTTGTCATATTTCACTCACGCAAAAGAAGAGGAAATTCTAATTGGAAGGGATCATTGATTTTTGGAGAAGAGAGAAGAGAGGAAAATAGAGTTTTTTCTTGGAAAAAAAAGGTTTCCACACTATGGAATGGAACAACCGTGAAAGGAATCCATTAGAACCTTGAAAAGAGCCAAGAACTAAGAAAAATTATGTTGTAGTTAATAGATAGAAACTTGGAATTTTATATGCCCACACTGAATAGCACTGGAGGGAGGGACTTCTGAGGTACCGTTGAGAAAATAAGGAAGAATTATCCTTGTGTTGTGTGGGGTAGGTGTTGTGGGTACCAAATAATTGTTATGTTTACAAGAACTTAGTTGTGGAATACTTGGTTAGTTTTCTTATTTCTCTTGATATGGAGAGTCTGTCTTGAGAATTATGCATTATTCTTCTCTGCCTTGGTAGTATCATAGCCCGGCTAGTGGGTGGAGTCAACAAAGGACTAGGGTGGAAATTTTCTCCATCTCAATCGGTTTCTCAACATTCAATGTTCAACACATATATGTACTTCATATTTTCTCTAGAAGTTCTCATTATTTTTTGTATAAGAAATATTTCCCTGTGTAATGTAATTTGAATCCAAACCTCTATTTGTTTTCTCATCATTATTAACTAAATCATAGAGTTTTTATTCCATAAAAGGTTTTGCTTCTAGTGAAGAACAAAATCTATCAATTCTTGGTGTGGATGCATGTCATTGTTGATGTTATGTTTCTTTTACTATCTTTAGTTGAATTTCACACAGTAATTTAGTGTACTTATTATTCCTTGTATTTTAGCTCGCTGTAGCGGAGTCATTTTGCCCAATTTTTATTGAATGTAGCAAAGTATCTTGCATAAAATTTCACTAGTCATAGCAGAGGTTCCTTGCATAGAATAGAGGAGTAGATTCAATTTTTAAAATTAATCCTTTGATTATAGTGAACCTATGTTGTTAGTTCTATTTTGTGACTTTGTTCCCCTAGTAAACTTTCTAATCCATCGATGATAGGCAATGAAGACAAGGAATACTTTGAAGATTCAACCTCAATAATCGTAACAAAACAAAAATTCCACATTTGATTAACATTTGATTAATATAGATAAAAAATCCATCCAATATTAAAATACCTAGTAAATTCATATATTCAAACTTCACAGCTTGAGTTTCCATATTATACTTAGTTTTTATATTCGACATATCCATAGCCTCTGAATCCTTTAAAAAAATACCAATTTTCTTGTATATAACATATTACATGTAATATGTTATTCCATAGATTGAGTGTTGGGAATGAACTCTCCCAACCTTAACAATTTCTCCTCATTGTGATATATTAACCAATAATCTATTTCGATGAGGAGGGAAGCCTCAATTCTTATAGAGATATTTAAATTAAGTTGAATTGGTTAAATATGTTTCGATGATGAAGAACATTCCAATTACTTATATGAACATACATTTAAATTTGAGTGGGTAAATTACTATTTGAAAAATTGGAAATATTATGAATTAAGCAATGTCATTCAACGTAGTTTAAATGTTTAACATTTTTTTTATTGTTGTTTGGGCATTTTTTTGATGGATTTCATTTAAAATTTGGTTAGAAATTTAAAAAGATAATTGGAATTGCATATTTTAATGGTTAAGATTACATATAACGAGTATTTCGAGAGTTTTTAGGATATTGAATCGATTGATGTATTATAAACATAATTTGAGCACTTTAAAACTATGATTTCGTTAACAATCACGTTGCCGAATTTCGATGATAGTCGCTGAAAAAAATTAAAAAAACCTACAATATTTAAATTATGCCATCCATTCTCCTCGATATTTTGTATATTTTTAGTTGGATAAGTGAATGATGGGGAAATTCATATTTCCTTTGTATTTTGGTTTATTTAGTATATCTTACCTTCAAAATGAAATGGGAGAATAGAGAGGGCAACTTCCATGCCATCGAACTCTCTCATTGCGCGGGTTTTCTAGTTTTGACGGTAATACTTTGACAAATTTGTTAGATGCCTAGAGGATGGCCATCGATTACATTCGAAGTTGATGGCCATTTTGGATGGTTAAATGTATTTAAATTCTATTGAGGTTACGTTTACAAATTGGAGGGTAGCATTTGTGAATATGTTATTAAAATTTCTTTAGTTAAAGCATAGGAATGCTATACACCATAAAACGATTTTCCTTAGATGTTTGTGTTCCAATGTGAAAGAAAATCTCTTCCCGTGTTGAGTCTACAATTATAATCTACCTAGGTAGACTAAGGGTGCTACCCATGGATATAACCCAATTTTTTAATTAAAAATATATTATATTTCACTACTTCATGAATTTTGCAATTGTGAGTGTTTTGTTATGTATAAAATTAGGTAATATGGGTTAACCCAATTTTTTAATTAAAAATATATTATATTTCACTATTTCATGAATTTTGCAATTGTGAATGTTTTGTTATGTATAAGATTAGGTAATATGGGTTGTAGTTCATTCATTAGATGGATAGAAAATATTATGAGATATTAATGTTGATGATGTCCACTCGTGTGTTGTATAACACTATGAGCATTGATATGTATGATAGGTATAAGTGGTTCATAGCATGTGATGCAATACTCACTTAAATTATATTGTTAAATGTCCATTCATTTACACTTAGTTTGTTGAAAGTATGGGAGGTATGGTGAGAATTTGAGTGTTTTCATATGCATTTATCATTATCAATAATGCCAAACAATTATAAACTTGATTTGAACCTTATAGTCAATTTGTTGGAACTAAAATGTTATGGATAGAATAACGAGTATATATATCGGTAATTGTAAGTTAGTTGACACCAATTTGTATATATGATGGAAGATTATAATTAGGTAATTTGATTGGGTGCAAAAATAAAGATTTCAATTTTAGTATTGATCTAGCAATTGGGGATATTACATAACCATATGCTAACTATTGCATGCCATCATAAGTACATCACACAATCATGAATATCAAAGAGCCTCATACCATCATAAGTAACATAACATCAACACGAGCATAATAAAACCACATGTTATCAATCACATGTCATCATGAGTAACATATATTTGCATGATATGCATGACTTCATCATAAGGAGTATAAAACCCCTTAACATCATGAAATACTCCTATCATGATAACCTATACAACACATAACATATATGGAAACATAATCATTGGTAATGCATGAACATATGTGGAAACGAGAACAATATATCCCATTTGATTTACATACTAAAATACCATCTTGAAATATCAATTTAGTATCTATGTTAGTTTAGGTGAGGTTCACTAGTCCCTTTTATTTATAACAAACATGGGGCATTACATATGCCCCTACTTCAGGAAACTTCATTGCGAAGTTATATCATGTATCAATTATGTTACCCTTTATTTTGCATAGGGGTAATGCCTGTGAATTTCTTCACTACCCCTAGTGATCTTTATGAGCCTTGGAAAGATGGGGTACCTATTTCATTTTATGGATTATGATGAACTAGAGGATTTGATGACATATTGATTGATCATGTGATGTGGCACTTGAGGATGTAAAGTCCCTTGGTTGAAGCACCCTAGGATTTGAGCATGGTTTTGGCTTCATCCATGTTTTTGTGTATCTTTGAAATTCCCAAGAAAGTTCATAGTTCCCAAAGCATCTTCACATATCTCGAGGAAGTTAATAATTCCCAATGAATTGGTCAAAACAATTTGGAACTATTTTTCATGTACTTATACTTCTCATTCCACACCACATCCTAGGTTTTGGAGTTCCCATCTTATTCACTCATTTAAAGGCATGTGTCACATCACTTGAGGGGATGTCCACCTTGGAGTTTGCATTTGGGGTTCTATTCTGAATGCGTGGGCTTACTAGGATTCCCCATGACTTGAGGAGGTGATTTACTTGATTTGAGGAGTAGGATTTCACCTTGGAGACATCACATATGACTTCTTGGAGTTGTTTTTGAGGATTTGTCCACTCTTGAGGGATTTACTCATGATGTGTGGGGATTTTTCACAATGGAGACCCATGCATCCACCTTGAAGGAGACTTAGGAGTCTTCCATTGCACACTTTGAGGATATTTGTTGAGAATATACACCTTTGGCATTGCACACTTTGAGGATATTTGTTGAGAATATACACCTTTGGAGGCTAGACGTTGCACTTTGGGTCACTTGCTTCCCTATTTGATGGAAAAGTCCCTCTTTCTTGAGGTTTTTTCACTTGGATTATTGTACATGTGGCTTGACCATCTCATCTTTATTGTATTTTTAATAGATAGATGAAGGAAAATCACATTTTATCCCTCCCTAGGCTAGATCTAAGGATCTCATAAGAGATATTGTTATTTTTTTATAAATAAAGTTGAGAAACACTATATAAGGAGGCGCCCTTCCTCATTATCACTCATGGCTGGATTTTTGGAGCTTCCACTCCTTGCTTAATTGGTATATATTTCTTGGAGCATATGGTTGTGTAAAAGTTTCATTCTTTGTGGATGATTGTTGTCAATTCTTGAATCTTCTCTATCTTGGTTCTTATTTGTTGCATAAATATTGATGGTGAAATGCTCAAGTCTTCTACAAGCTAACTAGATCGACCCATTGAAGGGATTTGTCTACCATTGGAGGGAAAATGTTCTAAGGTAATTCCTCTCCTTCTTCCTTTTTTTAGTTCATTTCTTTGTCTATCCATATTGGAACCCTAGAAAGAAGTGTTTAGTAAGATTATCAAGCCATAGTTGATCTTGTTGGTGAAGATTGTTCCTGTGAGCCCTTCTTGTTGGGCCTTGATTTCCATTGTTTATCTTGATTGGATGAGGGATTATTATCATTTTTTTTCCTAATATCTTAGTCTTGATCCTTGAATATAGTAGACCAAATGTTAAGAGGGTTTCTTCTTGGCTCCATAAACCTCTTTGATTCACCTTGATGTTAAGAGGGTTTCTTCTTGGCTCCATAAACCTCTTTGATTCACCTTGACTCCATTTCCCTTGTCAGATTTTTTATTGATTTCTACTTCCTTCCATCACCTATTTTAAATCCCCAAAACTTGGTTTTACTAAGACTAATCTTAGTTCACCTTGTGCCTCATTGCTTGGCCTTAGTAAACCTACTAGGGATACCCCCCTTGAGTCAAAGAATAGTTGTCCTAAAGTGAAGAGGATATGTTACTAAGGTGATAGTGGTGACTTTCTAACAATTTCCCTTTGAGTTGTACCTTGTGGATTAGGGATTTTATCATTAAGTACAATTTGATTTTAACATTTTGGCACCATTGCTAGGGATAAATTCCATTCACTCAAAAATTTGAAGACTATGTTTTATGACACATTTATGAGAGTGTTGTATTGAAAATCCCCTTCTCAGATGGTGACTCCATGAAGGGACAAAACCCTTGTTCCTTAAATGTTTTGAAGATATTGTTGGGTGTAGAGGTGAGCACATCCATCAATTTTAAGGCTCTTGAAGAAAATTTCATATTGGAAACTCCACCTTGGTATTTGTATGAGGTATGATCATTATTTACTGCAGATTTTCATTTTCAACCTTATATTAAAGACATGGAAGCAGAGAACAAAATGTGATTACCTTCATGGCTAGCTGATTGGTATGCTCCTTTTGATTTTTCAAATGTCCTAGGGTTTCCTCATAAGAACCCAAATATAGATGCAAGGTCAATCCCAAGTTTTTGTGGATGCGATGATTTAGTCATATTACTTATCTCATCTTTCAATGAGTTCAATTTAAGCATTGACATCATTCATGAAGATGATATGATGAAATATTTTTCATTATGTCTCAACAAGTATGCAAGGAGATGGTTTGAAAGTCTTGGAAAAGGAGAAATATTGTATTTTGTAGGTTTTTTTGACGCATTTTGTAGCCAATGGAGTTCTATGGATTGTGAGAAATGGTTTCCAATTTGGGAAATATTCAAGGAAATATATGGTGCACAAACCTCCATTGAACAAGCTCACAACCCTCAACTTGCATATGATAAAGCCACTATTGAAGAGGATACCCAATATTCAGATAATACATCATGTTAATATCCCTTGAGAACTTCCAGCTCTACAACAAACTTTACTGCTGCCAAAACCTAGGTGTGTAGTTCATATTTTATGGAAAATTTAACTAAAGATAATGAACATAAAAACCATGGTACAGATTTGAAGGACCTTGGGATGCAAGACTTGTAGTCTCACATAGTGAAATAATGGATGAAGTTTTTAGAAATCATGCCACTTTCAACCTTCTTGAAGCATTCCTATAGGTCCTGTTGGGTGGTGATACTCTTGATGTCCTAGAAGATTAGTCGGACAATAAATATGAAGAAACCTTGAATGAAAATGGCAAATTTTGCAATATATGAACATACCAACATAATGAAGCCTGTAAATTTTATTTGGAGTAGAAAATGGGTATGATAGAGGCATTCATAGTGATACTAACTCATATTTGCACTCAGAATTTGAGCAAAAGAGTGATAGGACTTGCACATTGTGTTTTGATTCTATTAATAATTGTGATGGGGGTAAGGATAGAGTGGTTATTATGGAAGATCCATTCTTTAGAGTGAAAAATGAAAGATATTTTCCTTTGACTACTAATGGTCATTAGAAAACAATGCTATTGAAGAAGTTTGGTGTCAATTCTTTGCAAGAGAGCATGGTAACGTTCTCAATCACACCATGAATTCCATAATCAAAGAAAATAATGATATCACTAAATCCAACCCATGTGTACAAGAGATATACCATCTAGATAATGACTATCAATAGGAAGGTGGGGAACAACCCTCTACAAAATTTGATGCCATATTGAAGGATGCAACATCTAGAGTAGACCTGTTGCTAGAACTAGGATACAATAGTGATTGATCCTATATTTTAAAATTTGAAGGCCCTTCCAATTATGATTCTTATGGTCATTGGGAGAAGGAAGAACATAAGGCCAACTTGGATTAGGGTTTACTCTTTGAATCATACCCAACACAACTGGAAATTACATGCTCCTACATCACTAGTGTTCATTTTGACTCACCCAATGGACATCCAAATTGGGAAAGTAAGCGATAGGGATGGTAAAAGTATGGTGTGTTTTACAGAACTAATCAAACCTACAACCAATAGAAACCTAGTTTAAATGCTTCTTCTTCATCCATCTCTCCTATTGATCAAAGGTATGATAATCAAACTATGGAAAATTCTCTTGTTCTCACTATGGATAACACACTTGGTGATAGAATACAAATGAAAAGTTTGAGAAAACACGTAAGGAACCCGAAGAAGAGAATTATTTTGTTGACCATGTACCAAAGGTACGTTCTATTGGATCATTCACACAAATGATTAAATATCTATGGTATTAGATGGATCGACCCCCTCAAATAATTTCAATAAGTTGCCTGGTGTTGAATTTGTGAAATTGTCACCTCTCCAAGGGCATGCTCACCCTGAATGCATGTTTCAAATTCTTACCTCAAGGTTTCTAGTAAACTCCTAAAAATTTAGTCAATACCGAAAGCATATATGACCTAATCCACCACAATGGGTCTAGAACGATCGATGTTTCAATGCATACTGATGAGATCTAGTTATTTCCTTCACAATACATTGAGACATGTTATCATAGGATTTGTACTTGTGCAAATCCCTCCAAAAGATCCCAAATATCATGTAGCTATGGAATAATATACCATTGTCACATAAATATAGACTTCCCTCATTTTAGTGATGGAAAAAGGTCCAGCAAAAGGGAGGATGCATTTGTATATATGGTTGCATGATGCATTCATGCTAGTATAGTCTTGCATTCTCTTATGTACATACTGCATTTTCATTTGTATATTATGCATACATATTAGGAACTTGCATTGATAATTGTATTATTATTACTCTATCATGTATGGTTGTAGTTCAAATTTTTCTTTTTAGCATGATTTTGATTTTACCACTAACCCTAGTGGATCACATCCACCAATTGATACTTCTAATGGGTTGTGTTGTTTGAAGTGGGCGCAAGATTATAGGTCTTGGACAACCAAATATGATAAGGTTCACATTCTCTCTATGGTGAGAACATGCCCCCATGTTGGAGCCATATGTTACCCCCCCATGCCTAGGGGTAAATAGAGGAGATCATGTCTCATGGATCACAATGGAGACAATGATCTCGACCATGATGATGATCAAAATGTCCACAGATATCATTCTTAAGAGCCCCTCTCATATTTAATATTACAAATACAAATAATCCAAGCCCATCACATCCAGACAAATTAGTGTATGGGAGATGGTAAGTCAGTGTCACCATGAGGTATGTTAGTCCTTATTTCATACAAAATTTTGTGCTTAATTTACTGGGCATGTGGATGAGGATAATTGGTTGAAGTTGGATAATGGATCATTGTACTGAGACGTTATGTTTGTTTCCTTGTTTCACATTGGTGGTCAACTTATGTTCCATATTCTCATGTTGTCACCACCTAAGAAAATGGGGTACTATCAGGGAGCTTTCACAAAGCTAATGTTTTGTTCCCCACCATACTTATAAACACTTTCCATCCTGGATCTTGTCACATTGTACAAAAATTTGTCAATGGGTCATGGTCCATTCTCTCATGAGAAGAAGGGGATCGATTCCAACTTGAGATCTACCTCCTCTAATGGTAATTTCCCCTTGTCCCAATGCACACATCTATGACAAGACTTTAGCCCAGTAAGAAAATGAAAGAAAAATATCTTGAAACCTATAAAGGGGACTTGCAAAATAATGAATGGGTATCAAAAGACAATTAAGGGGTTTGAAATGAAAAAAGTATCGAGGAAAGGGTATCTCAAGAAGCAAGTGCTCCCTCTATAAAGGCACTCATATAAATAGATTTAATGACACCACAAGCCATGAAGTAAGATAAACTCATACCACTATAACACTTAATCTTGAAGGGTTTCTTTCTTTCATTGTTTTTCTCAGGACCTATCCCTCTACCTGGGTATTTTATTTCAATGTCTTGGTTGGCACACCTAATAGAGTTGGATGAAGGCCCTCCCATATTCAAACTTTCCAACTCACATAAATTCCCGAGTCAGTGTGATGCTTTAAGGGGATAGTGAGGTGAATTATTCATATGGATTATATATTAAGTAACAACTTACTTTGCATGAATTCGGGACTAATATCTCTCATGAATATTGGTTTACCTAATCTTATATTTTGTTTTGATTTGGATGGCCCTGACACGGTTCTTTGAGGAGCATCATAGGATTTCAACCATGACGTTGTGCCCTTATTGTAGGACTTTGACATGTGTGATTCAAAGGAGTGATTCACCTAGTGACTTGGCACCTTTCGACATGAGTTATCACATCCTTGGGACCTTGGACGATGGACAAATGGGTCTGGTTTTGATATATTTGGTCATCATGGCACATAGATGGGTTGAAAGTCCACATGCTGGGTAGTGTACCCCAAGTATTATTTCTCACTAGGTTGAGGATGTTGCAACAATTGACATTTTGATATTATGCATATATGAGATGCAACTTCCTCCACCTTAGACCCTTGATGTTAGCCTCCATTTGATGATGATGTCACCTTCTATGGTTTTATGATAATGGGGTTTTATGTCACTTGGGGTACCATTGATGATGGAGCATGACCATGGATAATGATATGCACCCTTTTCCATGATTTCACCTTGAGATGATGCCACATAGTCTTGGGAGGCCCTTCTTCACCCTAGAGAGGCTTGATGTCATCACACGTGTGGCCTCATGATGATATTTTTTCATGTTTTATCATTTGTAGATGTTGTTTGAGGGGTCAACCCCATTTATATTATGCGTTACTTGTCATTTCATTTTATTTTGTGGAAAACATGCTAGGTTTTATCTCATATAAAGAGGCTAGCACTAGGATCACTTCAAATCATCACATTCCTCACCACTTGGGAGAGGAGAACCTCTTAAAATTTTCCCTAATTTCTCTCTCTTTGGCTCTTTTCTCTCATCTTCTAGTCTTGGAGGAGGTTCGTTGTGGATGGTTTGCTCTCTTAGATGGTAATTTTCTACGATTAGGGTTTGAATGGTCTTGCTATTTGAAAAAAGTAAGTAATTTTCTACAATTTGTTGTCTCTTGTTAATGTGAAAGGTTGAATTACTATAGTGTTGCAAGTTTCTTTGTTGAAACCATAAGAGGGAGACATAAGTGTGTCTATCCCCCATAAATTATTTATTTTCCAATTTTGTGAAACATTCTTTGCTAGGGTTAAAATCCTAAGTCTCAAAAGTGCTTGCACTTAAGGGTTTTAATCCTAGCCTTTGATCCTTGACTTAAGTGAAGTAAGAAGAAGGGAAACATTGTTGGAAATACTGAAGGGGGGGGGGGGGGGGGTGAATCAATATTACCTCTTTTTAAACGATTAGTAATTACTTTGTTATTTTATTCTTAAGCTTCTATTGCATCCCCAGTTCTCCAACAGATCTTATTTGAGATTTTCAATTAGCTTTCCAATTCATCGGAAGTATGTGATCACTTAATATCAATCAGGACATAACCTATATCTTGTTTGATTCAGAGTTTCTTCCTAACAATAGAAATTCTTCCTCTATATTTAAAATTCACATAGAGGCACTTTCAGGACCTCTATTCCATATGACCATAGGCGGTGACTAAGCACTAGGCCAAACGACTTCTTAATCACTTATCAAGATTAGCGGTTGTGTTTTATTTGCACGTTTGAGATGGACGGTTCTTGTTTACTTCGGAACTTTGGAGTTTCGGGGCTCATACCTTTGCAGTCTTCCAATTCTTCTGGATTAGATTTCTTTGAAGTGTGTATACTGTATTCACTAATAGATCAGACGGTAAAAAAACATTCCTGAGGATTTTAGATCATTGACCAGCGTTAACTTCGACCTTTAACGCTTCAGGTATTTTAGCTGGTAGAAGAAGTTGGATATCCCCGAAGGATGTATTCCCGTAGTGACGTTGTTTGTTGACGTCACTGTTGACATGGCACAAGCTGAGTGGTTGCCATGTGCCACCTTGATTTGTGACTTTTACAGTCCTTATGTGCCATATTGACCTTGACACTTGTCACCATTTGATTGGGCCACGTGTCATATTCGTCTTTTACCACATGTCTTACTTTGTGACTTCGGTACTTCATGGATTTGGGAGTTTTTCCACTTTTGTATTTATCCTTAGATCATTTCCGAAGTGATGAATAGATCTACCACTATATATTTTTAATTTACCTTGATCCTATGGCCTTCATTTATTTTGGAACTCTGGGGTTCAGGAGTTCTTGGTTTATCTAAGTTGTTTATCGCTAGAGTAGGTCAAGGCTGAAGTTGACCGCCTTCTTCCTTGGCGTGCTATGAATAGATCAAAGGTTGATGAGATGTCATATTCTTCCTCTAATCCGATGATTGACGAGGGTTTGTGGCTTTGGGGCTTCAACCTTCAGGTGAATTCACATGTTCTAGACTCCTTTTTCGCTAGAGTGGTCAGCGCCGGAGTTGACCGGAGTTCGTGACTTCATGGATTCTACATTCAGGTAAATTCTCCTATTCTAGACTCCTTTTCTCCGGAGTGGTCAGAACCGAAGTTGACCACCTGATCAACAACTCGTGTTTCTCATGAGGATATCTTAGATCAACAGTCTGCATGATTTCTTTTATCCAAGAGTTCGGGATATTGTGGCTTACACTATCCTTCCAATAAACTCGATCAGATGGTCGAGAATTTATCTGAAGTCCATCCTTGATCTAATGGATGGAGAGATCATATGAAGCTCCTACTTCATATCTAACGGTTGAGATTTAATCCTTCCCAACCTCTGACTTCACCTCGATCTAATGATCATGGATTGTCTTGAGATAAGAATGAATGACTCATGTGCATAATCTCTTATGAGCTTCCATTAATGTTCTTCCTTCTGAGCTTTGGGTTTGTATTGGATTCTTTTGCACCCTATTGAAATCAATGACAATATCATCCATTGTGTCCAACATTCTCCCCCTTTGGCATTGATGGCAACATTTTCTTTGAAATATTTTTACTTCTGCTTCTTATGAATTTACTCCCCCTTGGACAACAATGGAAAACGGGATCTTTATTCTCTCCCCTTGATAATGTGCCTCTTTTCTTCTGCTACGATTTTTAGGGTTTTAATGAGGTATGTGAATTACTCCCAATTTTTGTCGAAGGTTTTCAAAAGTACTCCTGGGCAATGATTTTGTGAATATGTTTGCAATTTTTTATTTGGTGTCCACATACACTATTTTAACCACCTTTTGGGTAACCTGATCTATTAGGAAATGGAATTTAATTGGAATGTGTTTGGTTTTAGAATGCATTACTGGAATTTTAGAGATACTTATGGCACTAGTTTATCACAGTTAATATTAATGGGATCATCATATCTTATTTGTAAATCTTCTAATGTTTGCTTCATCCGAAGAACTTGTGTGTAGCATGATGCAACATCAATGTATTCTACCTCTACTATGGATAGTGATGTGGATGTTTGTTTCTTACTTAGCCATGCTACCAAAAAATTTTACAAAAATAATTCTCCTCCACTAGTGCTTTTCCTATCATATATACTACCGGCCCAATCTGCATTAGTCTATGCAGTTAGATTGAAGTCTTTATATTTTGGATACCATAATCCAAGTTCTAAGGTGCCTTTAAGATATTTGAATATTCTCTTTACTACTTTTAAGTGAGTTTCTTTAGGTGAATATTGAAATATCCCTACGAGTCCTACAACCTGCATGATGTGAGGTCTTGTTGTTGTTGAATAGAGCAAACTTCCAACCATTGATCTGTACATTGTTTGGTCTACTTTTGGTGAGTCATCTTCTAGGCTTAGTTTACATACAATGACCATGGGAGTACTCATAGGTTTACTGTCTTCCATTTGGAATTTATTTAGAGTTTCCTTGATATATTTGGCTTAGGAAATAAATATTCCCTTTTCTGTTTGAGTTACTTGTAAACCTAAGAAGAAGGACATTTCTCCCAACATAGACATTTCAAATCCTTCTTGCATTTCATTTGCAAAATTTCTTCTTAGTATAGTAAGATTACTTCCAAATATGATGTCATCTACATATA
>CBVK0100603644.1:0-16651 GCA_900067695.1 Picea abies | reverse complement strand
CCCACTACAGTGGGAGATATGGGCAAGGCCCATCGGATTCATGCAGCGGTGAATAACCGCCAGGCAGAGCACCAGTCGACTGTGCTCGAGACAACAAGTACTATCGCTGACCAGACCCTTAGTATTTTGATAGAACCAGGTGCTACTGAGAGTTTCATTTCTGGTGCAGCGCTAAAAAGGATTAAGGTAAAGGTAGTCGAACAGGATGAGTTTAGCTTCGTGGAGATGGCTTTGGGAGCCAAACAGAAGGTTGGAGGAAAGGTTATGGGCTGTGCCCTTAACCTGGGAGAGTTTTTCACGTGGGTCAACTTGTACGTCACGATCTTAGGATCTTATGATGTCGTGATTGGTATGGATTGGTTGGAAACGCATGAGGCAATACTTAATTGTAAGACAAAGAGGTTGAGCTTGGTCGATGATGAAGGACATAGATGGGTGATTGTAGGACGAAACCAGGGAGTATCCCTAAGGTTCGTCTCTCCTTACAGTTACAGAAGAGTATGCGCAAGGGGAGCAAGATTTATGCGATCCTTGCACTAAATGAAAAGGGAGTAGCAGAAGGTCTAGAACACCTTTCGGTGGTGAAGGAGTTTGCGGACGTATTTCCTGAGGAGTTTCCTGGGATGTCGCCAGAAAGAGAGTTGGAGTTTACTATAGACCTGAAATCGGGGACCGAACCGCAAGCAAGAACTCCTTATCGGATGTCGACCCTGGAGCTAGAAGAGTTAAAAATGCAACTGAAGGAGTTGTTGGACCTGGGACTGATACATCCTAGTGTGTCACCGTGGGGTGCACCGGTTATTTTCATCTGGAAGAAGGATGGATCGTGGAGGCTTTGCATTGACTACCGTCAACTGAACAAGGCTACGATCAAGAATCAGTATCCCTTACCGAGAATTGATGATATGTTCGATCAAATGAAGGGTGCGACGGTGTTCTCCAAGATCGATTTGCGATCAGGGTATCACCAGTTACGGATCAAGGAGGATGACATCCCTAAGACCGCTTTTAAGATGAGATTTGGACATTATGAGTTTATTGTTTTACCTTTTGGACTGACAAATGCCCCAGGGGTATTCACGAGTTTGATGAATGGGGTGTTCCGCGAGTACTTGGACAAGTTCATCTAAGTATTCATTGACGATATTCTAATCTACTCTTGGACGGCGGAGGAGCATGACGAGCACTTGCACTTGGTACTAAAATGTTTACGAGAACACAATTTATATGGGAAGCTATCCAAATGCTCTTTTTATAAATCGAGGATTCACTACTTAGGGCATGTCATCTCCGGTGAAGGCATCGCCGTGGATCCAACAAAAGTTGAGGCTATTATGGAATGGCCTGCACCGACAAATGTCACAGAAGTGCATAGTTTTATGGGTTTAGCAGGATACCATCGATGGTTTGTCGAGGGATTTTCTAAGATAGCAAATCCGATCATGGAATTGCAGAAGAAAAACAAGAAGTTTGTCTGGATAGAGAAATGAGCGGAAGCATTTAGGAGGCTTAAAGAGTTGTTGACAACAACGTTGATACTAAAGGTCCCTGACATGGATGCCAACTTCTTGGTATGCACTGACAGATCCAAGGAAGGTTTAGGCGGAGTCTTGATGCAGGACGGACGAGTGATTGCTTACATTTTGAGGAAGTTGAGAAGGCGTGAGGAGAACTATGCGACGCATGATTTGGAGCTATTATCCATCGTTTATGCCTTGAAGGTTTGGAGACACTACCTTGTTGGATGAAAATTTGAATTAAAGACTGATCATTTTGGACTACAACACATTTTCATGCAAAGCGACCTGAATGCGCGACAACGGTGTTGGTCGGAATTGCTTAGCGAGTACGACTTCGAGATTACTTACATAAAGGGAACAGTTAACCGAGTGGCGGATGCTTTGAGTTAGAGGCCACACATCTTTTCGGTGTTACCTCTTTAGACGAATCTACGTGAGAAGATTCTCACTTTACAGCATGACGATGACTGGTACAAAGAAGTCGAGGATTTTATCGGACAAAACACTATGATGGTACCACAATATGAGGGATTTAATTTTGATAGCGATGGGTTATTGAGGTTTAGAGGTCGGATTTACGTACCGCCAAATGACGAGTTGAGGATGTTGATCCTGAGTGAGGCTCATAGAGAAGTTTACATGGCTCACCCAGGAGTCACGAAGATGAGGGCATACCTTAAACCCTTATTCTTCTGGAAGGGAATGAAGTACGACATAGTCAACTTTGTGGCTAGATGTCTCGAGTGTCAGTAGGTAAAGGCTGAACACAGACACCCGACAGGATTACTTCAACCGCATGCTATTCCGGAATCGAAATGGGAAGTTATTTCGATGGATTTTATTGTTGGATTGCCACTGACGGCAAGGAGACATGACTCGATATTTTTAGTAGTAGACACTCTGACAAAGAGTGCTCACTTTATTCCGGTGCGTACGACGTATCAGGCACCTGACATAGTGAGAGTTTTCATCAGTGAGATTGTGAGGCTACATGGCATGCCTAAGAAGATTATATCGGATCAAGGATCGTTTTTTACCGGACGATTTTGGATGAGTTTCCAAGAGGCCTTGGGAACTCAACTTAACTTTAGTACTGTGTATCACCCAGAGATGGATGGACAGACCGAACGAACGAACTAAACCTTGGAAGACATGTTGCGCATGTACGTGATGGATCAACAAAAGCGTTGGGAGGAATTCTTGCCTCTAGTAGAGTTCGCTTAAAATAAAAGTTACCAGAGCACCATTAAGATGGCGTCGTTTGAGTTCCTTTATGGGCAACCGTGTCAGACGCCCTTGAGTTGGGATCAGCTTGAGGATAGGGTCTTGGTGGGACCAGAAGCGATCCAAGAAATGGAAGAGAAAATGCAAACCATAAGACAAAGGATAAAAGAAGCGCAGGATTGACATAAGAGTTATGCCGATGCGCACCGAGTCGACCGTAGTTACGAGGTCGACGATCGAGTCTTCTTGTGGGTTAAACCGCATAAGAGTTCGATCAAGTTTGGAAAGGGAGATAAACTCTCTCCTAGGTTTGTGGGACCTTTCGAGATTGTGGAGAGAAAGGGGCCCGTGGCCTATAGACTAGCCTTGCCTGATTCTTTGAGGCGTATGCACGATGTTTTTCATGTATCTGTTTTGAGACATTATATTAGTGATCCTACACACGTCATTGACATGAGTTCCTTGCAGGTATCGGACGAGGGAGCGCTCACGGCTGAGCCGGTCTGCATTTTAGATCATCGCGTTCGACAGTTACGACGTCGAACGGTAGATCAGGTCAAGGTCCAGTGGGACAATTATAGTCCGCACTTGACGACCTGGGAGGACGCATATGATATGCGCCAATAGTTCCCATTTTTGTTTGATCGATAGACTTATGATACTGTGGTACTTATGATATGATGGTACATTTATTTCGGCATTTTTACTAAGAAACTTCGGGACGAAGTTTAGACCAAGAGGGGGTGTATGTAACATCCCGCTCTGGCGCACTTACAAAACTTATTATTTGAGGACACTTGCTCGCAAGTGATCTGGACTTTGCTGATGATTAAAAAATTTATACTCAATTATGATGTGTTATGATAGATGACATGATGTATTACTATTGTTATATACAGGTGCTATTGACTCAGTTTATTTGAGTGTGCAGGGTTTTTGACCTGGAGGATGCAGAGGCATCGATGGAACCCTTGGACTCCGGATTGAGTCAGGGAGTGTGATATTGAGTTGATTTATTTACCATGATAATTATTGATTTGATGATATGTTGTTGACATATTCTGACATGATGGTTGATGATGCAGGCTGGCGATAGCTTGCCGACCAGGCTCACATATGGAGTAAAGGGGCCACACATGATTTCCAGAGAGGTTGAGGGAGAGGTGTGGATAGAAGTCCTACCACAGCCTACTAGCACTCCCGTCATGGCTCGAACCGTAGGTTAACGATTACCTAGTTCGAGAGGGTCCATGATGCCGTGAGGGCAGACTGCGACAGTTGCTCACGATGATTCTAAGGGGTGCGCAATAAGGTGGGGGCCTTATTCCTTAGATCCCTTAGTCTCCCACAAGTTCACCTGGTGAAGTGTTGACTCCAGGGGTTATAGATGTCTACCAATCTGTCAAGTCGACGAGTGGCACCCTTGGAGCACGGGGTGCATCCTAAAGGGCACGTCGTGCAAAAGAAACACTAGTTGGCGAGTGGCACCCTTGGAGCACGTGGTGCATCCTGAAGGGCACGTCGCGCAACAGAAAGAAACAAGGAAAGTGGCACCCTTGGAGCACGTAGTGCGTCCTGAAGGGCACGTCACATTAGTGATGATGATGAGACAACCTAGATGACCTTGAGACCTTAACGCCTAATAAATTCTTACAACGCCTCCCCTAATTAATTGTCGCCCAGTTCAAATCTAAACCTAAATTTAAAACATCTCTAAGATAAAATTCTGACAAGCCCTAAGAAAAGATCCTACAAAAATAAACATAAGGGCGTAAACTAAAACCCTCCTAGGTGTTAATTAAAGTCTTCTTAAAACTAAAGGGGGTAAGGTGAAGAAAGGGGATAAATTACTTAAAATACGTGGTGTTAATGCTAAAAAGGAATATAAAGTTAAAAAAAAACATGTGAGAGTATAAAAAGTAATGAATTTAAAAATATAGAAAGGATTAATAAGCGCATTTATCTCTTGGGTTTAAAAATAAAAAGAGAGAAATAAATAATAGAAATAAGGAAAATTGTAATAAAGGAAACTTAATAATGGAAAGTAGGGGACATAGGGTAAAAAGAAAAAAGGAATCAGCAATTAAGGAGTTACTAAAATGAACTAAATCTTGGCAACTTCATTTTAGGAAAGTTATTAAAAGCATGAGAGGGGATCTAGGAACCCTAGGAGTGATTTTAGGAGCAACTATAGGGGGGGTGAGGGAATTGAGTCTTTTAATTATTAAAAAGAAATTAATTTTTGGAGAACCATAGGGATGAGTGACACTTGGACGGTAGAGAATTTTTAGAGGTTTGTCATTAAAAATTAAACTAATAATGATTTAGGAAAGTAGGTGGGTCTCAAATTTCTATAAAAGAAGGGGAAAAGAAGGAAGAAAGGGGGAACGGTTAGCGTAACGTTACGCTGCCGGATTGTGGCTTGACGGATTGCTTGTGAGGAGTTGGGTTTATCTCAGCTATATTGGAGTGGTAGCTCAGCCTTGGAGGCGAGCTGAGAAGCTAGTATTATCTCTGGATCTTGTGTGGCCCCTTTGCGGCTCGGGGGGCGAAGGGGGATGCAGAGTACCCCTAGCGATTGGCTGGGAGGTACCGGTGAGGTCGCTACGGTCGGTGAGCAGGAGCGGCAAGGAGCACGGGACATCAATCGAGGCGTGGTCATCCTTCAAGGAAGGCAAAGAGGCTAAGGTATGGTCGCTTATTTGGTAGAATAGAAGGCACTAGAACTGATGTAGATCTGACTGTTGTTGGAAAAGTGAAATGGCATTAAAATGTTTTAAGGGTTGCTGCATTTGTCGTTTTCCTAGACGATTTGCATAGAATAAATTTTTACAATGTTTGTGGAACCTCCTGAAATTTTTAAATGATTGTTGAGTGATGAAATTGTAATTATCTATGAAATCACCCTTGCCGGTAGACTTGTCTCTATTGATTTATTTGACGACATTGGCCATTAATCTCTACATTAATGTAATGTAAATTCCTGCGTTTTTTTTGTGATTTATCTGCACCTTGATTGAATTTCTCTGCATGCATGGACTTCGTTGGGCATTCTGCTTTTTGGCAACTGTATATTGGGCGTTGTTGCAACTGTTATTGGGCATTTTTTTTTCCACTGTTATATTGGGCGTTTTTTCCACTGTTATTGGGTGTTTTTGCAACTGTTATATCGGGCGTTTTATGATGGCTTTGGGCAGAACTTTCACCTGGGCATTGTTACTTTCCGTGGGTATTTTGCCAAACTGTGGGCGTTTAGTCCGTTCATGAATTGCTGTGTGGGATGTTTTTTTTTTAATGTCCGTGTGTGTTCTAATTTCAATATGCGTTTATCTGTCTGAGGGGGTTCTGGTATGCAGTGGCATTTGATACAGAGGCGTTTATAATACAGTGGCGTTCTTGTATACCGTGAGCAATTTTTTTTGGGGGTTTTCTCTTTTTATGCCGGGGCTTTTCTTTTTATAATTTTGAGGGCAAGTTCTTGATCTACAGGTTCGTTTTCCTATGGGCGTTCGATCTCTTAGGGGCTGGAACCTTTCTTGCGCGTTACTGGGCATTTTGTGTTCTCGGAGGGCGAACTCCTCTAACTTGGGCGTGTTACTCCAAGTAAGAAACTGTCGTGTGTGTTTAAATTGTTTTTTGATGACGGGGTGCGTTATTAACTCAGAACGCGTTGTTGAGGAGGTGTGCGTTTATTTTAGCGCCCCATCCTACCCATTTCCAGCGCTGAATTCCAGTTGGTGCGTCTAAATCGATGGAGTTTAACGGTTGTGTTTGTCTGGGTTTACCCATCCGTTCTATGCCCTTAATGATGTGTCTGTTTATCCTCTGTCTGTGTGTTACTCCCAATTCTGCGCCTCACCAGTTAGATGTTAATTCACTATTTATTACATTGGCATGTGTGATGACTGCGTCGATTATAAGAGGGGCATTTCTGTCTGGTAGCTTGGGTAAGATCACTATTCCATGTTTATCCAGTATGATTTTTCCCTTTTTGCGCCCTGGTGAGGTTTACGTTTAAATCGCGATTCATTGCTGACTGTAGGGACCCTGCCATTCTAAATGCGATAATGTTGATATTTGGATATGACCTTTTTAATATCCTAAATTTTTATATACGGTCCTTTTTAAAATATTGTTATTCTAAATGATGTCATTTTAAATGTTGTCATTGTGGTAGTATTATTGCAAGTTTAGTGTCATCGATAATTAAATAATGAAGTCAATTTTATATAGTGTCGTTTTAAAATGTTGATATTTGGGTATGACATTTTTAATATCCCAAATTTTATATACGGTTCTTTTGAAAACATACTGTTGTTTAAATAATGTCATTTAATTATTGACATTGTTATATGATGTCAATTATAATATGATGGTTTATTGTTATATCTAAGGATGATGTTAATTATAAATGGGATGATATTTTTATATTGACATGTTATTCATTGCTATTTTTAATTATTGTTTTCTTTAACCTCGTTATTCTTGTCATTTCTGAATATTCTTAAAAGTGTCATTTTAAATATGCTATTTGATATATTTCCATTTTTAGATATCATGTTATTTTTAAATGTGAGGATATATTGATACTTCCAATTATGATGTTTCCCTTAAATATGATGTTATTTTAAATAGGAGGTTATATTGTAAATTCCAAATATGATGATACCTTTAACTATGATGTTATTTTAAAAGTGAGGATATGTTGATACTTCCAAATATGATGTTACATTTAAATATGATGCTATTTTAAATAGGAGGTTATATTGTCACTTCCAAATATTGCCCCTTCTAATTATTGTCATGTTAAATTTTAGTATTTTATAGATTGCCATTTTTAATTATGATGTAATATATTAATTCCAAATTGATGTTACCTATAATTATGATGTTATTTTACTGCATTATTATTGAACTTTATGATCATTGATGACATTGCATTGAAAGCTCCTCATGTTTAAGTGAATGTTTATCTTGAAGGGTCATTATAATTTTGGTGGTTGTAGCATAAGGGGTATCGTAATTGTAAAATCATGGTCCGGATATGAGATATAAATGAAAGAGGGTTAATAATTCATGACAGTGTTATCGTAAATTTTACTGGTGATAATAACATATATAATGCAATAACCTTGAATTACATACAACAAATTACTTCGAGTTAGTAAATTAAGGTGGTTGTTCATTTAAACAATGTTGAACTTGGGTTTCGTTGTCGGAGTCCTCTAGTCACACGCCTTCCGTAAGGGGCGTAATTGTTCTTCTTACTTATCTTGCACTTGATCGTAATCAGTTAGTTGCTCGGCCTGTTGTGTCGGGTGGGATGTAGACTCCCCCCCCTGGTAGCCTTAGGAGACCTGTCTGTGTGTGTGATTTTTCTGCGTAAGGAATCCAGTGCCGTATCAAGAGTCTCTGGCCCTTTAAAGACAGGGTTTCCACTCTTGCAACACACCTGACAGAGATTACTAGTTTCTGCCTGAGCAATCGGCCAGGAGCCTGTCTAATCTTCTTTCGAGAAGACATAAGACTAAAAGCCCTGCTTTTTTGTGCAGAAATAACAAACTCTATTGTTGGATTCTTCCGTCTGTGACTGTACTGTACTTAACACCTGGTGTCATTTTCTGCTTACAGCTGCTAGTTGTACACCTTATGTCTAGGGGCGTTTATTTCTTGTTGTCACTGTGATATGTCGAGATCATCTTGTTGTGTCATCTTTCTTGCGTCTTGTTCTAGGTCGGGTTACTAGTTTCTGCCTGAGAAGTCGGCCAGGAGCCTATCTAATCTTCTTTCGAGAAGACATAAGACTAAATTCCTTGCTTTCCTGTGCAGGAATAGTAACCCTAACACCCTGGATTCTTCCCTCTGTGTTCTTACTGTGCACTCCCAGTATGTCTTAATGTTTGTGTTATGCGCCTTACACCTATGGTCGTATATTGTTGCTGTTACTTGTTGAGTGCCTTCAGTCTTCTTGTGCTCAACTTCGTGGTTGTGTCTTGTTGGTTGTTGAGTGGTGAGGTAGAGTCAAGTGTGTTGTTACTTCTACACGCGCGCACACACCTTAAAAAAAAAAAGAAATTGCACCTGCTTTCAGAGTTGTTGTCATAACGAGGAGGTAGTGACATTTACCATCTCCTTGTACACTTTTTTGGACATCCCTACTGGTATGTATTGAATTTCCCCTCGTTTTCCACTTGGAATTTTCATAATCTTCCTAAAAAATGAAAAAAACAATTTTTTTTTTTTAAATGGACATGAATGTAAATATAGCAAAAAAAATTAATTTGGTAATTTTTGGAACATATTATAGAAAAACATGTTTAGTAATAATACCTTTTAAATTAATTTTTTTTTGTTATTGTAAGTTTTTTCTATTGCAAGTCTCACAGGTCTCATTGAGCATTGCTCCATAAACACTTCCTGTTGTTTATGTATAACCTGATTCTTGGAGTCATTGGATTGATTTTTTCTTGTAATTGGAAAGTACGTCTATATGTTATTTCCACTATATTCCTCAAAGTTCTTTAACAAAAATTCCCCTCTCATTAACTTCAAACACCACTGCAGATGAATTGATGACCAAGTTTTCATCGTCATTTATATATTTCATAATTTTTGTCCTCTTAGAATGACATTCCATTCCCTCTTGATCGATCCCTACATAACATTAAAAAAATGTGAAATCGAGTGTTTAAAACTTGTTAGTGATTAATGTTAACAAAGTCATTTTTAGTAAAACGTCATAGAAAAAATTCATGTTGATTACCCTTTGATCCACCTAATTCCTCTCTTTGCAACATTTTCATAAATCTTTTACATTCTTTTTCACTCAAATTGTGAACCATCTTATCACGTTTCTTCAAGTCTTTGCTCTACATGACACACATTAACCAATACACATTATTATTTTAAACCTACCAATAATTGAAATACATAACTAAATGTTTAATAAAACTTAAAGAACTTGTCTCATTCTCTTGTTGGGATGAACTACCATCGTGCTCACTGCAATAACTTGTTTTCCTTGAACTTCTATCGACCATCTTATTAAAAAAAAATAGGAATCGTCAGCTATAGAAATTATGAAATAGTTTTACAAAACAATATGTCGATGCATATAATAAAATAGTATGACCCGGTGTGCTCCACATACTTATACACACTAGTTCCCATTACTTCTTATTATGCACCGCCAAATCCATATGCATATGATAATAAAATCAATGGTATTTTTATGTTAAAATAATAGGTGATATTAATAGAAATATGTACCCTGATGCAACATTATTGTATAACGCACACCACACGTCACAAAAAAAGTTATTTGAAAAAAACCTACCAACGACAGGGATTGGTATCCAATGAAATGAGTGGTACCATTACAATGGATACTAAACGACTCATATACAAGTAAACAAACCTTGTAAAAATCTACAACTTAAAAAAATAAAATACCCTTGTGAAATATAGAGAGGGGAACCAAGAAAAAAAACAAGAAAGCTAGGGCTTACAATACCAAAGATAACTATGAAACAATATTTTTTTTAGAATGCATTGAAAATAGTTTGAATCAAATAGGGAAAGATTGAGATGTTTAATATAATGAAATCACATACCTGAAATTTCTCCTTTGCAGATTTGTATGTGGCCTATGATGATCCCTTCAAAATTTATCTCTTAAAAAAAATCAACTCACTCTCTCTTGCACAAATCTCCTCTCTAAATTTTTCTAAAAGAATGAAATAATGAATAGTGATTTATTTATAAACGCATACATTTCGAAAAAATAAATTCTCGTTCATTTTTCCGTTGTATATTTTGGCACATTGATGATAAAACCAAGCGTTATTTTTTATAACTTACCTTTTTGGTGTGCTATATAGTTTAGCACACCTATGCACTTTAAAGAGAACTAGTGCATGTGTGTTCTTTAAAGAGAACCAACATGCTTTAGAGCATTGATGCATTGTAAAGTGCACTGGTGTTCTTTGTACGTAAAAAAACACCAGCAAAAAAAATCATTTATTTGTTTTCTATACAATTAGTGCACTACACAACTTCAGGTGGCTCGGTGCACTATCTTTGTAAAAATGCATCAGTTTCAATTTTAATGACATAATAGAAATGCAAACCTCTGCAATTAAATTTTGCGAGGAAGTAATGAAGATGACACTTCGATGCTTTTCATAATTTGGTGCACCGATGACTTCTTATATATAGATGCATCGATACATCTATAACTAATTAAGAGCACTGACAACTTTTAAAATCCATTCAAAATGTTGTTTAAAGTTAGATTGTTCTATGCTTCCAAAAAATTCTTTTAAGAATGTATTCATGTATTGATGATGGTTTTGGCTCAAATGTAGGGAAAAAAAGGTTATAATATAAAATGGTCAATTCTTCATATTCCATATCATTCCATATCATTGCAAGTTTTTCAGGTTCTCCCTCATCGTTTGAATTAAGTCTATATTTTATTTGTAATTCATTTATCTGATTGAATTTATGTCATTTATGCATGTGCATTTGAATAATTGTTCATTGAATTTCGCAAGATCATGATTCATGATCTAGTTTAGATGTGAAAGATATCCCATTAGTCAAAAAATGTCGCAAACTCTTATCAAGAGAAATATACCACATACAATTGTTTGATGAAAATGGACAATTTCTTTACTTTGCCAATGGTAACATGCCATCTTCCAGCAACCAACCTAGGTCAACGATATTACACCATGCTTTGGATATCTTTTATGACACCCCAGTATTATGTGGTTTCTCAAAATGTAAAGGGTTGAAGAGGAACCCTTGACATGTCACATTGTCCCATTATATTAATGATTGACTAACCAAATATGACGGTCTAATACATTTCACCGCAATGAAGAATCCAATAGGTGATATAGAAAATACACATAGGAACACCATATGCTCCTTTTTTTAAAAGTTGGAATGTAGATCAACTAAGTTTCATCCTAAATTTACCAATTCGTCTCCCTATATTGAGTCAAAAGAGAGTTATAGTCAGCCAAAGTATGATATCAATACTACCCAAAACTTCTTTTCTAGGAGATCCAAAATTTTGTATGAGCTAAGAGAAAAAAGGTCTAAGTACACATCAAAGTCTGTTCAATTGTTGGAAGGTAGTGATGACTTCCCTCTTCCTATTCATCTGCAAAGTAAATACCAAACATGCTACAACATATCATTTTATAGTGCTTGGTTGTATTCCATGGTTATTCTCAATGTTGGAACCAAATTATATTTTTTATGGTAATAGTTATATGACTTCCATGTCTAAAATAGATGTTGCAAATATTGGGTTTATTATCCTTTCACATGTATCCATTCCTCCCAAACAATCAATATTACTTATGCCATTTTGTTGTCCTCCTTATAGTCAATCTTATTACTTGAATATTTTTAAATATAAACATAGCATTTCCATGTGTAGTATGTGCATGAATGGATATGCTTCTAGAAAATTTAACAGGAAAAACCTATTATATATCAATGGTCATCCATGAACTCATGGGAACATTGCAGGGTTCATGAATAGTTGTAGGTCCTCATTATTTAGTGCAAATTTCTCCTTTGAGGAGCACTCCAATGACAAAGAGTTCTTTATGAAAAGGAAGATATCCATATTTGTTGTTGTTCATGCAATACGTAGTTTGTCTCATGGTGATGAGTCATTAATAAACTAGAAATTTTGTAGACCACCAACCACTTGTCAAAAATGACTTGCATTAGGTCCACCTTTAGACATTCCCTTGGAGCATAAGAAAAACATGAATGACTAATTTTATTTTTGGATTTTCAATGGAACTCTTGTAAATGTATTGCTTAATTCATTATTTGTTTTATAAAGTTGTTGGTTTCATGTTACAGTCATTACATCAAAGATGGGGACTAAGTCCTATAATATCTACACTATTGAGAAATGTGAGAGTAGATATTATTAGGCACAAACCACAAAAGGGATTGAGATCTCTCTATTAAACAAACAAATAGAGTACATATTAATACATAAGAAAATATCAAGATAGAATAACTACCTTGATATTCTGGTTGAGAAATTATCTCAACCTCACGCCAATCTAGGAAGCATCTAGTTGGACGTGAGAGATTCACTCCAACTAGTTTCAACGACTTCCTAAAGACTAGGAACAACTATGTGATCTTAACAAACACACCAACACCCCCCCATAGGAAAAACGTATGGAGGAAAAAAGAAGAGCATGGATGGGTCCCAACAACAAGGCATGATAAGGTACCCATGTACAAACTCTCATAACTAGAGAAAAGGAGAAAAATATCCTCTCCAAAAGAGAGAAAAATGTCGCTGTTGAAAATGGCATTGGCGTTGAAGCTAGATAAGATCCTATAAAGATTCATTGAAAAGAAAGAGCATGAGGCATGTGGAGGTTGAAATCTCCAATTAGGAAGTATGACCAAACTCTGAAGAAGAGGTTCAAGTAACCTCAAAGAACATGGTTGAATTCTGATGTTGAATAGGACTGGTTGTAGAGGCATGAGAATGGAAAACACCAACAACCACCACATAATTTATTTAGAAAATAGGTGTTGGTGAAGAACCATAAAAAAGGATTCAAACTGAAGCAAATACCATCAAACATCAAAAAATAAATGAGGCTTGTGGAGGCTGAAAAAATCCAAACAGGAAGTATGACCAAAACTCTAAAGAGGAGGGTCAAGAACCCTAAGCTGCCAATGCCATCAAAGATCCAGTAGATCCAAATTTCAAACTTCTCAAGAAAAGGTTGTGATCATCTGAAATGAGTCTCGACTCAGAAATCCTGATGAGGTACTCATGTACAATCGACAAAATTATCATAAAATGAGTTTCCTTATGGATGCCAGTCCATCTCATTGTAATGCATGGGTCACTAGTCTCTACAACCACCAAGTCAATACAAGAATGAGTGATATATACAAGTCTCACTCTGAAGATGCTTGATCTCTATTGAACATGGTGAGTAAAAAATCACATGAGTAAGCATTGCACAACACCCCACCATAATGTTGAACTGAGTGGAAAATATGATGGAAATGGATGTCACAAATGATGTCTAAAGTATGGAGTATGAGATAAAGGAGAAAAATATGCAAAACAACCTAAGAAATAGAGACTCCAAAGTGGCGAGCTCCAAGACACTACAAAACAATACAATACACGGAGACAAATGCCTAGTTACACTTCTAAAACTATCTGCACGAGTGACATATAATTCACTACTCAAAGGTGCATAATGAGAGGTACCGTAAATATCCATCATGGAAAACAATCCTTAATATGGGTCCTGATAAAGAAGGCCATTTTAGGTACCCATTTACAATTGAGGAATATATGCTCTTAATTTATGTAGCCCATGAGAAAAAAACAAGAATCTTAAAAAGAAATTAAGTGTGGCATGCAACCAATCGTTGCAAAGAGAGTGAAAGGCTCTTCTTTACGCCTCAAACAAGATGAAAAATGAAGGCTTATTTGAAGAGTTAAGGCAAAAATTATGCCAATAACCTTCAAATTACAATAAATTAGCAAACAAAAATGACAATGACCTCCAAAATACACAAACTCCTTTACATGCAAAAGTGGATTTTTTATTTTATTTTCCAATCACAATGGAAAATGGATTCAAACCCAAGCTCGTCCTTCGACCCCAAAAATATGTGCCAATAGTTTATTAGGTTCGCTGGCAGGATGTCAATTGTTGCAAAAAATTGGAATCCTTGAAGATTCCAGAACGGATAGCTTCACAACGGATAGCTTCACAAACCAATTATTGAAGATTCACGACGGATAGCTTCACAACGGATTGAAGATGCCAATTATTGAAATCCTTGAAGATTCACAACGGATAGCTTCATCAACTGCCTCTACGCCTTCCGGAGCAAAGAAATCGCGGTCTGGATATCCGACTCCTTAGCACAGAGCTATGGAATCAAACCTAGGAAAGTCTAAATGGTCACGAAGGGTTTGGTCTTTGGCAAGAACCCATATGATAATTTGATGAAGGGCTTCATAGCCTCTGGCTGGTCGAGCTCCTAGAAATCATTGTACAAATAAATCGGTGAGAATTTGATGAAGGGTTTCATAGCCTCCATGCATGGATTTGCTAAATGAAAGCAGTTGACCTAGAAAGGGGAGCCTCCTCGTCCCATCAGAGAACCCACGACAAATGAATGATCAATGATGTGCCATTGAAATATATTGGATAAGTATCTTTCCCACGTCATGGTCCAAGCGAAAATGCTTGAGATTAGAAGCCACTTCCGTAATATTTACACTAATAAATTTGATTTCAAGGACTATGAATTTTGGTTGAAGAACAATGAATTGGGGACATCAAGTTCCCACCTTGGTTTTCCTATGAAGTACAGTGGCTTGTGTACATAACCTCAGATTTTGGCATCTCACACACCAAGCGACCAGATCTGTGAGAAAGCACGAGTGTACAACTTGGATTTGGAGGAAGAGAACATGGCATGAAACCCTGGCTCGACCCCTCTAACAGAGAAAACAACAAATCAACCAACTCTATGAGAAAAAACATATCCTACAACTGAGAAAACCGTCCCCCACAACATATCAGTAGAACTTGCCCCGATCAGAGTACAAATATGGGAATAATGTGATCCACATGTACGTACGTTTTGGTAGGACAACCTTCAGATTTCCTCTGATCAAACAATTCGGCTTTCAAAAGAGATTGTTGGACAAAAAAATATTCTCACAGAAAAATCAAGGACACACAAACACAACTATTCTCGCCTACACGAATCTATTCCTGTACATAGGCTTTCATTTATCTTCCAAGGCCATTAGGCCTCCCATTAGAGAGTTGATCCTAGGCCTGCTCTGATACCATATTGAGAAATGTGAGAGTAGATATTATTAGGCAAAAAGCACAAAAAGGTGCGAGAGATATCCATTAAACAAAGAAATAGAGTACGCATTAATACATAAGAAAATCTCAAGATAGAAGAACTACCTTGATCTTCTGGTTGAGAAAGTATCTCAACCTCACATCAATCTAGGAAGCCTCTAGTTGGATGTGAGAGATTAACTCCAACTAGTTTCAACAACTTCCTAAAAACTAGGAACAACTATGTGATCTTAACAAACACACCAACATACACATGGACTTTCATTTATTTTATTTATTGAGTTTTATTAATATTTTTGTATTTTTAAATATTAATATAAAATTAATTTAATTTAATATTCTTTTAACATTAACAAATTAATTATTTTTCTCACTAACCAAATATAATACTTACATTTCCTTATGAGGAGACTGATAAAGTTTGGTGGTAGAGAAAAAAATCACAAAGTCATTTAAAGAAATTGTGTATATTAACATTTATTATTATTAATGATTTAGTTTTCATATTTAATAATTTAATTTTAATTAATTATAATTTTAAATAATGATTTTTTTTAAATATAACAGTTATGAATTTAATCATGAATAATTGTTATAATGTTATCAATAAAATGAATGAAAAAATAACATTTCATTTTTTTTCATTTTATTAACCAAATCCAATATTTGCATACATGTTGATACAAAATCAACTAAATGCAATACTTAGGATATTTTGTTTAATATAATATTCAACTAATACTTACATACTTTTACATACGTTTTTAATAGAAGATTCATGAAGTTGGCAATAGAGTTAAAAATTGTAAAACCATTTTATGGAGTATTGGGTATGTGTTATATTCTTTGCATGGGTATGTAAATCCAATTTTTATACCTTGGGAAACGTGTCACATATTTAGGTGGTTTTTTGGCATATGGTTTTTGCCGATGGTTTTCTATTTCTAGTTAAGGAATTAGGGTTGTGGATTAATCCAGGTCATTGGGTTAGGGTTT
>CBVK0100603643.1:0-16652 GCA_900067695.1 Picea abies | reverse complement strand
AAATGAACTAAAATTAGCAACCTCATTTTAGGGAAAGTTATTAAAAGCATGTAAGGGGATCTAGTAACACCTAGGAGTAATTTTAGGAGCGAATCTAGGTGGGTGAGGGAAAGGAGTCTTTTAATATTTTTAAAGAAAATAATTTTGGAGAAACTTGGGGGATGAGTGACACTTGTACGACATAGAATTTTTAGGGGATTTTCATTAAAACTTAATCAAATAGTGATTTAGGGAAAGTAGGTGGGTCTCAAATTCTATAAAAGAAGGGGAAGATGAGGAAGAAGGGATGAACGGTTAGCGTAATGTTACGCTGCCGGATTGTGGCTTGACTGATTTCTTGTGACGAGTTGGGTTTTTCTCAGCTTGGATTGGGGTGGTAGGTCATCCTTGCGAGGCGAGCTGAGAAGCTAGACTTATCTTCTGGATCTTGTGTGGCCCCTTTGCAGCTCGGGGGGCTAAGGGGGAAGTAGAGTACCCCTAGCGATTGGCTGGGAGGTACCGGTGAGGTCTCTACGGTCGGCGAGCAGTAGCGGCAAGGAGCGCGGACATCCATCAAGGCATGGTCATCACTCAAGGTAGGCAAAGAGGCAAAGGTATGGTCGCTTATTTGGTAGAATAGAAAGCACTAGAACTGATGTAGATCTGACTGTTATTGGAAAAGTGAAATGGCATTGAAATTTTATATAATGGTTGTTGCATCTGTCGTTTTTCTTGACGATTCACATAGAATAATTGTTAAAATGCTTGTGGAACCTCCTGACTCAATCCAACTACTGCTGAGTGATGAATTTTATAATTAAGTGTGAATTTAACCCTTGTCGGCAACTTGTTTCTGTCTGATTCATCCACTGATAATGGTTTTTAATCTCTGCGTTGTTGTTAAAACTTTTCTCTGCGATCTGTTGTGTATTTTTATTACTTTATTTTTCTAAATCCATGGCGAAAGGGAGGAAGATACCCTTGCACTTCCAACACATTCTCTCTCATTCTGTTGTGTATTTTTCTCTGAAATCTTGTGTTTATCTCGCCAGAGGTTACCCCGTGGATTCACGTACGCGAACTCTGCAATCTCTTCTGCGTTTGGGTTCAATTTTGTAGCGTTTTTATAAGTTAAAATCCCTGCATTTTATGATAACATTCTTCACGTTGGTTCAAATTTCCAGCGTTCTGATGATTCAAGTTCCCTGCGCTTGAGGTGAACCTTCTCTGCGTGTTGGGGTAAATTTCCCCTGCGATTCCATAGTTCTTTTCTCTGCGTGTCGTTGTTAAGGGATAGCGTGTTGGTAGGATGTTCATCGGCATTGTGGTCATGTTTTTTGTGTATTGGGGATTGGATTACCCACGCTGTCTTCAATGAATGTTAGCATAGTTCTCTGGGTAAATCGCTGAGTGGTCGGGAGAGCTGACCGGTGCGTTTGCAGTTAGAATTACCCCGCGTTTGTTGGCATATGTGTTTTTTTAAATTTATTTTTAAATCACTTTGCGTTGTGTTGTTTTCCGCTGGGAATGCCCACAGATTCCCACCCATAATCTCTGTCTTGATTTGGTCTTTTTCTTCATCCCCGAGTTCATATCTGTGTGCTTTGTTTTCTTGTCTCATTTATTCTGCGATTCTTGGGGCCACAGATCTCTGCCCGTTTACCCTTATTTACTTACTGGCAGTGAGCTGATAGCTACGCACAGACGGTGATAGGGTGGCAATCATGCCTGAGCATGGGTGGCGTGACTGTGTGTTAGCCGTGCCCTGGGCAGCTGGCCGGCTGTGCATTTAAACATTTCCCATTAAATGATTATGCCTGGACTACCCTCGACCACGACTTCTGGATTATCTGGCGAGGCCGGAGCACACACTACCCTCCTTAAGACAGATTTTTCTATCGCAGAAATTTCCTTTAACCAATAGAAAAAGGAAAGCGGCATTCACGCTCTTTCCTGATTTTTTTATTTTTATTCCAGAAAGGTATTCTTAAAAAGGCCAAAAGGACGTTGAAATCTTTTCTCCAGTAAGTTATATGCCTCATCATCTCGGTCAATGGATGCAGAATACCTGTATACCTACTTGTGTGCCACTTTTCTACTTGAGTAAAGTGCTAGGGATACCCTTAATGCTATGGAGGTTGGGTTAAGTTTTTGGAAGCCTTTGGTCCAATTATAGCTATCTTTTAATAGGAATTTAATTATTCTGTCTTAGTTTATGTGTGTCCATAGGTACTTGAACCCTTTAGTGAAGATTCTTTATTTATTATTCAGAATGAATACGGGGTACCAGTATTACAAAATTCTGCATTTAAATATCTTTTGTGGTCATGAATGGTTAAAGGTTTTTGGTTCTTATGATTAAGGTGATAATAATGGTTAAAGTGGTAATAATTGTAAAGTGATAATAGTGAACGTAATATGGCATTAATGGTAATAATGGTTAAAAAAAAATCATCATGGTTATAAGGTAGAAATATTAAAGTAAGTGTGGAAATATTATAAATTGTAAAATGACTAAGGGCAATGATTATGTAAGGAATATGTAATGATTTGGTAATGATTTTGTCATGACTATAGTAATATTTATATATGAATAATGGTAATGATTAGGTAACGTCTTCATAAATTAACGTCTTGAATTGTGTAAGAATAATGTTCGTGTAATATAAATTAAAAGGTAAGGTTAGGAATTGATAACATATAAATGTAATGATGTTGTTATTTTAAGTTGAAAGTTATTTGATAATATGCCTTTTAAATATAATGTTGATGTTATTTTAAGTTGCAAAGTCATTGTAATGATAGGTAATGACACTATTGTAGTACTTTATAGCATTATAAAATGAGAATCTAAGTTTGGTGTTGACAACTTGATAGGTAATTTGTTGTCATTTAATTGCAAGTTATTGTAAAATAAGATGAAGGCAATGTTAAATTATTGTAAGGCTATTGAAGTCTCATTGTTAGTGACGACAGATAAATGTAAGGTTCTGGAACTAAGAACAATCATTTATTATGATTCAGAAAGAGGGGGATTGAAATTAATTAAATGTACCTTAATTTAAAGTTGGGATGGTAACTCGTCGAACTTAGAAATTAAACAGAGTCTTGGGTCTGTAACTAATGTCATACGAGTCTTAGATAAATGCCCTGTCGTATTAAGGATCGGTTGCTCATTTAATTATTGTTGCGCTTGGATGTATGATTTCTTGGTGTGGTCCGTAACTATTGTCCCTTGAAGTCATAATTAGTGCCCGGTCATAATAATGGTTGTTGCGGTTGAGTCCTTGTCTTATGCCTTCCATAGTAGACGTGGTTTCTCTTTTGTCTATTGTTGCGCTGGGTTGTAATGATTTGTTGATTGGACTGTTGTGTCGGGCGGGATGTAGACACCTCCATGTTCCTCAGAACAGTCGCTAGCCCACCAGCCCTGAGACCTTAAATGTTTAAAATCGATGGGAACCTGGGCTTGAGCATTGCTTATGTGTCTTGGAGGTCCTAACCATTGCAGGGTAGGATGGAGGGGTAGTCTGTTTTACTTATTGTTGATTGATTTTTGTGTAATGAATCCAGTGCCGTATCAACAGTCTCGGGCCCTTTAAAGGCAGGGTTTCCACTCTTGTGACACACCTGATGGAGATTACTAGTTTCTGCCTGAGCAATCGGCCAGGAGCCTATCTGACCTTCTTTCTCTCCGGAGCAGAGGACCAAGATTAAATGCCCTTCTTTCCTGTGCAGAAATAGTAAGATCTACTACTATGGATTCTTTCCTCTGTGTTGGTGCTGTGCATAACCCAGTATGTCGTTAAATGTTTGCGTTGTGCGCCTTATGTCTATGGTCCTTTATTTCTTGTTGTTACTCATTGTGTGCCTTCAGTCTTCTTGTGATGAACATCGTGGTTGCGTCTTGTTGGTTGTCGAATGGCAACGTAGAGTCAAGTGTGTCTGTTACTTCTACACGCACGCACACAGCTTAACAATTTTATTTTTTTTGGCACCTGCTAATAGAGTTGTTGTCGTAACAAGGAGGTTGCTACATTTAAGTTGAGTTAACTCCACAACTTGTCTCAGTTTGTTACCACTTGGCCAACCCCTTTGGATTCCTAACTCCATCTTTAACAGTTGCTTCAACGTGTGCCCCTTTTTTCACACCTGTTATTGTTATTGGATAAATCTGTAAGTGTGGACACAAATCAATCTCCCTAGATTCACCTGGATCTAGAACAAAGCAAGACAGAATAATACTCTTTCCCTAGATTTTAACTATTGAATGTACTAGGAGGCAAGAACAAAGAACATACCTTATGACCGTTTCCTTTGGTCTTTGTTGCTCCCGCTTCACTCCAGTGCTCTCGTACAGTCAAAACCAAAACAATACAAACTAACCGAAGTGAAGAAAGCACAATCTATTCAACAATCAATCTATGTATATGATCAAGGAGTTATACAATAAAGTGGAACTAACTTTATAGGAAAGAATCATATTACTGTATCATATTAAATGTGAAAGAGAGATTACAACCATAGCCTTCATGTCGTAAGGTCCCTTCCAACTGTCCTTCGTTCCCCACACACTTTAACTTCAAGAATTCTGAGAGCATAGATCTGATGATATTCACAATCTATCTTGACAAACCAAATCTCAAAGCCACTCCAACCAAGCTGATAATTCCAAGCTAATCAAGAACAAGCTCAAGAACCAACAAAGCTAACCCAAGCTAACTTTCTCCATGAGAACTCCTCTCCTTTTATAAGTTGAAGAGGATAAGGTGAGGAGGTTAGAATGATCCCACTAAATATATATATATTATAATAATAATTAACTTAATTTAATACGAAATTGATAAAAAAATCAAATAATTAATAAATTAGCCTATAATTTTAATTTAAATCAAATAATTAATAAATTAACCTATAATTTTAATTTATATTCTTTATTTTTTATATTTCTAGGGAAACTTCCAACTATTTGTTTTTACTTATATTTCTAAGGAAACTTCTAATTATTTGTTTTTACTTATAATTATTCAGTTTAAAATATTTTCTTATGTATGTATAATTATTTTATTTTTAATAAATAGGCAAAATAAATATTTTATTCCATAGTAATAATTAATTTAATTTAATATGAAATATTTAAAAAATTCAAATAATAAATTAGTGTATATTTTTAATTTATATTATATAATTTTTTTATGTAAGTCTTTTTTAAGTATTTTATTTTATTACATTACAAACATTATGTAAATAAGAAAATTTATAGGTTTATAAGTCTAGTCATTTTTCATTCATGGTAAAATTCTACATAAAAATACTATATCTATTAAGAAGGAAATAATGACTAAAGTTTATAAGTTTAGTTAATTTTATTGATGGAAAAATTCAACAATACATAAAAACACTATACCTACCAAGAAGAAAATCATGACTAAAGTTTATAAGTTTAGTCGTTTTTATTCATGGAAAAATTCAACAATACATAAAAACACTATACCTATACCTACCAAGAAGGAAACCATGACTACTATTGAACAAACACGTAGTTTAAGACTTCTAAAAAACAAAATCAAATTGAATTATAGAACTATGATAGTATGATTGAAAATTATTAAAACTGACACAAACACAAACTTCATGTAGAAGGAAGCAAGAGGCCCTTTGTCCATCGCTGAAAGAAAATGACCCTAAGTATCTCTATATGTACCTTCCTCAATGAGTTGAATAATCCCATCTTACTTCTTCACCATCTATGAACACATTTTTGTTTTTTTAGCACATTTAACATCTTCATAAGTTTCTTGCAATCTGGTTTTTTAGTTAACATTATTTGAGCTACTAAATATTTGATATATTAATAAAATTCCTAAAACCCAACTTATTCTCAACTTTAGAACAAATAAAGCCACCTACTCATTGACTTCTCCCCTTGAGATAAGCTCAAATTACCTTACATCTTCTTCAATAGACCATAAGAAGGATAGGGAAGAGGGATTGTAGCAGCTACAACCTGTATATGTCATTTTCACACATTTAAATTAAAGTTTATTTAGAATTAAAATTTAATTTTAATTTTTTATTATTAATATTTAATTTAATTTTTTTTATTAATTAATGCTATAATGTTATATCTAGTTACATATCTACTATATATTTAATTTTTAAAATATTATTTTTTGATGATGATGATTAAAATGTTTATTGAGAGGAATTGTTGTATGGGATGTAAGAAGATGAGAGATTAGTTTATTTTTTTTTAATTGTATTTTTATGCTAAAAATACATCTAGAAAAGTCTTTCAAAATCACCATAATCTAAATGACTTAGAAAGTTAAGAAGATTAGTAATATGGAAAATATTTTTAAATTAAGATTTAACATGAGTATAATCTAATAATAACTAAAATTAAACCTGTTTTTAAATTTATCATACATTTTAACATTTAAAATATGATTAAATAATAAGTATAAATCAAATAAAAAACAAAAAATATTTATATATATAAATTATATTAAAAACAAAAAATATTAAAATTAATAATAAAAAATTTATTATTTTTTTAAATATTAAAATTAGTAATATAGAAGAAAAATCATTTTTTTAATTGTAAAAATTTGTGTTATGCCATCCAAATTGAAAAACAAAAAAAATGTTGAAATTAATAATAAGGAAATATCATTTTTTAATATTTAATTGTAAAGAAGATTCTTGCACCTTGCCATCAAAATTAACATGGTGGATTATAATATTAACAATATATTAAGATAAAACTCAAAATATTTGATAAGACATTTCAAACTCCTCATATATTTTGCTAGACATTTCAAACTCATCATATTAATGTGGAGGAAATTAAGACAATCAAATATATCCTCCTAAACTCAAATATATAACGCTATAAGCCATAGCCATACATATTCAGAGATGCACCGGCTCTATAAGAACCTTCAATATTTGGTCCTTTACCTCGTTGTCAGTAATGGAGACGCCATCTTCGTATTTGAAGAGGAAGTGCATGCCCCGTGCAAAATTGAAAGTAAACTTTTTGCAACACAGCGGCACATTGTCATGCTTTAGAAATTCCCTATTCAGTGCACTAACAGAAAGATCCAGGATGCCTTTCATATGATTTAGGATTGTCTTTCAAATAACACTCTAAGCTTGAAGCTATCTCCCTGCGTTCCTTCTCTTGCTTCATACATAGTAGAAAATGTTAAAACCATTGAAAATCTCATCTTGTTTAAACGCTTTTAAATCAATCTTAATTTAAATGCCAAATACCTCAAAATCTGTTGTGTCGTCCTTGAGTCTGATAGTCATTTCTAAGAGCTCATGGATCCTTGATGGAGAGAATATTTTCTCCATAATGTCCTCTGGTAGAATTTGTCTCATTAACAGAAGAGGAATCAAATTTAGCACACACATCCCTGAGCTAGCCAGGCCATTCTTCAAGTACTCATTAAACGAAGGGACATATCCAGCCGCTATCCATTCCGCTTCTTGCAGATACGATTCAAGGTATCGCTCCCACTAAACACAAGGCAACTCATCAAATACTTCAATTGATTCACCATGAACATTAACAATCATTTCACTCACAATCATTTCCTAGTTGTGTATATACATACACCATTTTTTCGTATGTAAACTGCCATATCCCGCCGTTGTTGTTTTTCCACTTTAGCAGTCAATTCATTCGATGTCTTTATGAAGAACTCGAATATTTTTTCAATGTGGTCTAGAAGCAGGCCAATTAACGAATTATCCCATCTGAAAATGGCACAAAAAATAATACAAAATTAAAAAAAAACAAAAAATCCCGTTATATAGGATATATCACAACGTTACTGGCTCAAAAACTACGAATGAATGGATCGTGGCCAATTTGTACATGATAGTCCCTTTGTGAAGATTTTGATTTCGTCCAATGTTCCGTGGGTATCATATAGGTCATCTAGAACACTTGTGAAGGCAATTCTGCTGCTAGAAAACTCGGGCTCAAATGTATGTGCCTGCAACAACCCAAAAGTAAAGCTCCATGTGGCGTTTTCGATAGAAACCCAGCTGCGGCAGATATGAGTCTGTCCACCACCTATATATACATTACTGCGCACACTGTCATGCGACTAAATTGACAAGCAATAAATCTCTGCATAATGATTAGATACATAATCTATCCTATCGTAATGTCAAATACCAGTCCACCTTGAGATAAGTTGCATCTCTTTATGATGTGTGCATTGCAGAATATTTAAGTCCAATTTCGCCAACTCTAGAATTTTTGGGTTAATATTGAACCTAAAAGAGTAGGTGGCAAACATAGATTAGCGTTTTCAGAACACTTATTGAAATTCAAGATTCATTTTTGTTTTAACTTTTTGAAATTCAAATCTTATTGACAAGGTCAGTACTTGAGCCATGAATAGTTTTGTTCATATATTTCGATATAGTTCCTGGCCTCCCATCTCGGCACACTGCAATGCCATGGAAAGTCCAATGCGTATTTCACCTGGAAAACATAAATCAGACTTGTGCTTATGCTAAGAGGGTTCATAACATAAAGAAATCTAAAAAAATTGTCGATGCCAAGAGGGTGCATACAATACCAGAAGTTGAAGAAAAGTGTTTATAGCTTACCTCTCTTAGAAGGCTTTGATCGACGTCAGTTATAGCCTGTCATGTTAAAACTTGGTTTAGATACTCTGTTGTGAATGTCTTTGCCTCGTCCATGAATTTTTCTCCAGGAAATGAGATGTTTGAAGCTCGGAATAATGACAACATGCTCCTCACTCGTTTATCATCTCTTCCTTCTTTTTCTTCTTCACCACTGGAATTGCAGAAGAATTGCCCTTTTTTATCTTTGAAATTGTCAAAAAAACTTGTTTCATCAAGGCATGATATTTTATGAGAATTAAAGTATGGAATATTTTTATTAAAGTCATCTCAGCTCCCTTATTTTACTGTTAAACGACATCAAGTGTATATTTTAATCCAGCTGACCCGAAGAAACGTTATATCGATGCATTCGGAGTGCCCGAAATCCCAACGCTGTAGAGTTGAGATCTTTGATGAGGGAATCTCTTGATCCCAGTCCGATGCCCCTTTCGTTCCAATATCTATTCATCATCAATGAGGTTTTAATGATCAAGGAATGAGTAGCTATCATCCAGAAGTGCATGCCATCAGTGAATCCTAAAAGTGGTAAATCAAATTCATGAAATTCATGTATGAATGGAAAAATGCTTAACCTGTAAACGTAATCCACGGCTACTTTTATTTAAGATTGAAAATGTTGATCAATTCCTAGACATTCGATAGTATCAACGATCTGAAGACGTTTGATTAAATCATCATCACTATCACTGCAACTATCTTCCATGTCACTCAAAAGTAGAAGTTTGATATCTTCAATAAGAGTTTCAGCCCGTTCACGATATGCAGGTGCCTAATCACGGTGCATTTCAAAGCAATACAACGTTATCTTGTAGAGATTGATGAACGATGGATTTTAATTTTTAACATGTGAAATTGCAGAGATTAAATCGATGAATCCAATAACTCTCAACGGATGGAAGGGAATCTGTAGAAGAAAAAAATGAGATTAAACTAAATACATCATAAAACGTTGAGAGAGAGTGTATGACATCATCGTCCCAGATGTTGGAATGACGATTGGCTACGCGTCTTTGTGCATCATTGCCCATGCTCGTGGTTATTGGCGTGACAACAGCACCGCAGATGTTGGATGCTGATTGGCTGCCTGTCTTTGTGCAGCATTGCTCATGCTCGTGGTTATCGCCGTGACATATTTCTTTGGCCTTAACATTGCAATAGTTGAAAGTGGTTTACAGAGAACCCAAAGATCATTTGTGGAGCTGATCAACGATTTCTGGATGCCCGATCTCGAAACCATCGACGATATAGAAACAAGAGCCATTACTACTCGTTTGCTATTGTACTGTCCTTCCTCACCTATGTATAGAGCTGCTCCAAGTGTGTGAATATTTCAATTTCTAAAGAAAATTCCAAACAGATGGAATCTTTGAATTCCTTGAATACATTGTACGATGCTGCATAATTGATTTTTTCCATTTAGGTAAAGATTACAAACTATCTCGAAGAAATGTACACAATATTGAAATCAAGATAACATCAATCTCTTCTTCAAAAGATACTAAGCCTTTCGTATACCAGCGGAGGTAACGACGCTTTCGAGCTAAGTCCAAATAATCCATTATCCACCACTGCGGTTGTTCAAGTCAAAATAATCTTGCTGTGTAGTCATTATCCTCTGGTGTCGTGAAAGTCATTAATGTAATATATGATAATTTTTTTTTTTTTTTTTCAACAACAGAATTATGTCTTTCGATATCCATTTGTTCATTTAATTGATGGACTGTGCCATCTTCCTTGAAATCAGCATAAGCTGAATTAATCTATACCTTGTTGTTTGAGGTTGTAGATAAAGTGTCCTTAGGCAGGTTGAGAGCCAAGTGTCGTAACATATTATTTTGTGTCTCTAAAATATCAATTCTCTTTTCTTGGACTAATAAATTCATAATGGTTGCATATTGGGATACATAGTGATGCTCATTCTCATTCACTTTGGAAGTCATAGAGAACGATGAGCTTTTATTTGACTATATGAAATCCTCATACCTTCTCAAAATTCTCTAAATTTTTGAAACATCTATGTTCTCCATACTTTGATTCACTATGAATTGAACCAGGAAAGTGATGTTGGAACCGATGAGGTAGGCTCTAAACAGGGAAACAAAAGAGATGTCATCGGGCACCCTATTCATCCACTGAAGCTCAAAATCCGAAAAGAGGTTAACATAAAAAAAATTCCCCATGAAATTCCCTATGGAGGGCACTCCCATAAAGGAGTGCACAAACAAGGATAACACGATAGATACAAATATGGAAACTAGATTTCAAATGCGCCTTTCCACAAAGATAATTACTTAAAAGTTCACCATATTCCTAATCGACATATCCTTCAATAGTGCATTGAAATGATTTCTAAATTAAAATGAAACATTTGATCAATATACAATGAAAATGAGGGGGAAGCAATTACTAGCACTCTCGTTGTGGCTTGAATTATAGGTTAACGATTACCTAGTTCGATAGATCCGCGATGTCGTGAGGGAAGACTGAGACAACCACTCACAAAGATTCTAAGGGGCGCGCATTAAGGAAGGATCCTTATTCCTTAGAGGCCCTTAGTCTCCCACAAGGTCACCTAACGGAGTATTGACTCCAAGGGTCAGACGTCTACTAAAATTAGTCAAAAGGCGAGTGGCACCCTTGGATCATGTAGTGTGTCTTGAAGGGCACATCGCATAAATGAAACATGAATGAAAGCGAGTGGCACCCTTGGAGCACGTAGTGCATGTCGAAGGGCACGTCATGATTTTAACAATGGTGAGTCAATGAACCTAGGTACCTAGAAAACAATATATCATTTTGACTTGGTTAGCCTTAAAATAAATGTTGTATGCGAAAAGTTTAATAATTATAAAATTTCGCCTAAAAACAATTTTGCAGCCTAATTGAAGTTAGAGCATAGGTCTAATTGGGGGTATAAGGACTAAAAATAATTAATTAATAAAGGGGGGATGAAGAAAAATCAAATTTAAAAATTAAAGGAGAAATAATTTATCCAAAAAAAAAAAATTGTTGGCTTTGTGCAAAACTTGCTAATTTAGAACTTAGAACAAAAAGGAGAAACTTAAATACAAAAGAACTGTGGAACATAGAAGAGAATCTAGTCTAGAGAACTTTCCAAATTCGAACTCAACTAAGCTTTAAGAAAGACGTCATTCATTAAGAGAATGTGAGGGAATAAAGGGACATCGATGAGCGTTTTTAGGAAAGCTTTTTAGGTGGTTGAGGGAAATTAGAAAATTAATTTAATTAATTAAATGAATTTCGGGTGCAACTAAGGGATTGGGTGACAATTGTACAAGGGAGAATATTCCTAATAAAAATTAATAAAAATAATTTAATGTGCATTTTGACAACTAGTCACTGAGGAAATTCTATAAAAGAAATGGCAGAGGAGGGGAATGGATCACGACTGGTAAGCGTAAGGTTATGCTGTCGTATTTTCCTTGATTAATTTTTCTTATGGGAGTTGGGATACCCAACTCGAATAAAGAGTGGTATCTCGACCTTGCGAGGCGAGCTGGGAGCTAGCTTTTCTCTGGTTTATGTGTGTGGCCCCTTTGCATCTTGGGGGGCTTAGGGGGGAGAAGAGTACCCCTAGCGTTGGCTAGGAGGTACCGGTGAGGTCTCAGATGTTAGCAAGTGTGAGGACGTGAGGATTTCCAGTTGCCGAAGAACATCTCCAAGCCCAGTTTCGCCGGTGAAGGTACTCTCGTAGAGATTTGTATTTGTATATGTAGTTTAAAAATTGGTGTAACTTGTATTGTAATTCTTCCTTTGATTACAAGTGTTCTCCGGTACATTGTGAATTACTATTCAATTATCTACTGATGGTTGTGTGATTCTCATATTTTTGTTAGAGAATTTGTATTTAGAATATACATAATTGTACATTAAAAAGGGCCTCTGCGGTTTCCTACATCTCTACATTATGAGATAAATGGTAATGGTTTATGATCGTCTTCAAATCCCATGAACCCCCTCTGCCTCTTGGTGGCAGGTCATTGTTTATATGCTTTGCATTTGGGTGTTATTTAGCTGGAACCTTGTTGAATTCAACGAGGTTGTCATAATAAAGTGTTATTCTTCTATCGTGCTTGTTAAGTGCTTTATTAGTCATTTTTTCTCATAAATATCGTGTACTGATGGAAATGCTTGTTCTAACGGTGTAAACCTTGATATTTACATTGGATATTGTTCGTCTCTTGAAGAGGTCAGGATCTTGTCTTCAAGTTATGGATAATATCGTCATCGTGTAGATCCGGTTATATGAGACGATTTTGGTTTGTGGCTAAAAATAAATAGTATCACTTGTTTTTATTTACCGAGAGGGTCAATTTTTATTCTTAATCTGGGTTCTGAGTTTTCATTCTACTTGGTCGGCTATTGATTGTTTCAATCACTTATGGATTTTTATTTAACCTCACGGATATTATTTAATTGTATTCAGTATTAAATATTCTACTCCATTTCTTCATTCTTTACGTCCAGAGTTGGGTAATCTGACGAGTTGATGGTATGTAACCCGGGTAAATGTTAGTAACTCGTGACTGAAGGAGAGTTTCTCCCCTAGCATGTTTTCTCCCAGCGACCTCGTAACTTCTCTCATCCTTCCTTACGGTGGTACCTACGTATTTTCCTGGATAACTTAACCTTAATCTCTGCGCCTCCTTGTGACCTTGAAGATTGGGCTGGGATGTAAAATACACACCCTGGAACACTCTTAAACCTCTTCCAAGATTTTTTTTAAAAATATAAAAATAGTTGTGTGAGGAACCCATGCGTTTCTCTACCTCGATCCTGGCGTGCTTTGGAGGCAGGTGTCTTTTGGATTGTGGAGGCGCCCCCTATTCCTACCTGTGCATCATTTTGCTGGTTGTAGGGCCGCTTTCTTAAGCGACTTCACTAGTGGGTGCCTACGTTGGGCAGGTGAATCTGACCCCTCTCTCTCTCTCTGCATTTAGGTTGTTGGCAGTGGTTGTGGGTTGGGGAGTGGACGCTCTGCATTCACCCCTCCCCCCCCCAACCCTCTTCTAGCAAAACTTTTCCTTGTAATTGATACACATTAAATTTCCTTATTTTTGGCGGAGAGCCTTCACGCTGTAACCTCTCTTTTTGGCAGAGAGCCTTCGCTATGGATTTTCATGGGAAAATAATCCACCAGGTGGGATAAGAAAAGAAACCACGAGTCTTCCCTTTCTTTCTATGATTTCTATCCTGCAAAGTCACACCTGCACCTAGGAAAAATCGCCCAGCTTTGATCCTTCACCCCTGCATTTTGGATGATCGTTCCCTGCATTTTAGTGGCTAGCTTCCCTTGTAAAGTTCTTGTTGTACCTTCTGCATTTTTGTGGGAAAAAATTATTCCCTGGAGAATTCCTTTAACAACTCTGTGATGACAGGCCACCCTCTGCGTTTCTTAATAAAACCCCTTGCATTTTACTTCAGAGTGCATTCAATTGCGAATTGTCCAGCTAGGAGATTTCCCTGTGGCATTTATTTCGCCCAGGTTTAGGTTCTTCAAGGAGTCAAACTATGGGCAGGGAACGATGATGAATTAAATGGATAATTACTTAATTAAATTTAATTATTAAATTAAACACTTTTCAATGTAATTAATATAATGATGGTAAATTCTAGTGATAATGTTTATTCAATATTATTATTGTTGGTAAATTATGGAATGTGATTATTTAATGGAAGAGTTTTATTATGATGTTGATTATTGAACTTAATCCACTATTTAATGACTTCATTTTATTAATAATCAACTTGGATAATTAATGAATGCGAGTGAAGTTTCAAGGCATAATTTAGTGAGGAATAGAGAGGAGGTGGAAGGCCTAAATGCTTAAGGTGTACTCTTATAACCTAGCTAGATCACCCTTCAAATATACTGGTGATTTACCCAAGGATTGCCTTCCTGAAGATGATCAGATGTTGTGTGTAGTTTTCTCTTGTGCCCTTAACACAACGAAGGACTCATGATTGACTAAGCATAATTGATCACTTGTGCCATGGATTAATTTTAGATAATTGCACGCATTGTTAATGATGATGCAAGTTTAATTTAGCGTAGAAGATTAAATGTGCGCATTGAATAATGTATGGTTTAATGTTTAGATTTTACTCTTCATGCACACAGTGAAAATTTAAGGTAATGAATGATTGTTGGCTATTTACTTCTCGCACAATGAAGAGTAAAAATAATGAATGATATAGTTAATAGAATGAATGCACTCATTGGATTAAATGAATGATTAGATAGTTAAATCATTTCCTTGTGCGTATTGAATTTTTATTGCAATGCATGATGTTAGATCCTAGACTCCTCGTGCATAGCGAAATCTTGATGTAAAGACTGATATTTGAGACATTAGACTACTTGGGCATAATGAATTTTGTGATGTAAAGACTGATATTTGAGACATTAGACTACTTGCGCATAATGAATTTTGATTTGGTAACTGAAGTTAGATCTTATATATTTTTCACAATGAATTAATGGATTGTACTCTTGCACCTCAACTCAAGTCAATATGTAATTTTATGTATGTGATTAGATTTTCTTACGCAACAAGTAAATACAGTAGTTTACCTTGTGCCTTCTCTTATGTTGTCATACAAGGGATTCACAACCCTTACTTGTGTCATTAGATGTATTAATGAATTATGGATAGTTTCCCTAGCGCCATGACTTTGCATTGTCTATGAGTGATGTAGTTAATAAATTGATCACACGCACTGATTAACAATGCACGAGGTTAATTAAGTGTCTAAAGATTTCATGTGCCTCGAATGGTTAATGTAAACTATGACTTGTTGATTAGAATGCTTATGCGCATTTCCATAATGGAAATAGGGATCGTTGAGTTTTGACTCCTTGCGTGCACTAAATTATCTGTAATAGATGATGGTTTTAGATATTGAGTTGTTTATGCAGTTCATTCTTGAATGGTGGTTTAAAACTTAGTCTATCTCTTGCGTGCATGAAAATCTAAGGTATTGAATAATGTATTGTGAAATGTTTAGATCTTCTTCCTTGCGCACATAGAAAAGTCAATGAAATGAACAGTGGTTGGTTATTTACTTCTTGCACCATGAAAAAAAAAAACTATTGTAGTGATTGATCATTTAGATAATATATTTCTTGCACACCATGGAATAAATGTTGAATTGTGTTGACTGCTACGCCTTAATTTATGTTGTGGCATGACTGTTTAGTAACTAGTTTTCTCTCACACATTAATTAAGTTGGCTTGTGTATGTTTTGAAATTATTTACTCTCGCGCGCAGCGACTATTAAATATTGATGTATGATTGATACGATGATGGTTACCCTTGCGCCCTCATGAATGATATTAGGATTGATGGACTAATGAAATGGATGATGTGGACTGTTGTTAATTAATGTGTTATTACATCAATATGCGTGTCATGGTTCATGATGATGAGATGTTTGCATTGTATCGTATTGGATTATTAATGTTTTATTATGGTTTTGTTAATATATGTGATTGTTGTGTCAATGACGTTGACTATTTATTCTGAAGTTATAATTTTCCTAAGACAGTTTTTAAAAAAAAATGACCTATTCTACGTCGCTTGGTTGTCGTAACGGCGGGGGCCGTTACAATTAGTTATCAAATAAATGAATAAAATAATATAAGATAAAATTATTCATAAGAAAATTTGATCTCATATTGATGTTTGTAATTTTTTTTATTAATGTATATTTAAATTTAATATAATATAATTAATAATAAAATAAAATGGAGTTGTTAAACAATATTTAAATACATAATTGATTTATAATAAGAAAAAAATAATATTGAAATGATTGTGTCTAAAGGCATAGGAGATGTGTAATTTCTATCATGTTCAACATAGGGACCTAATATGAAGGAGATTTGTAATTCCTACCATGCTCAACATGGAGTTGATTTAAAAAAAAAAAAATTCAATGTCACTCATAAATAAAATATTTCAATGTCCAACTTTAT
>CBVK0100603642.1:0-16653 GCA_900067695.1 Picea abies | reverse complement strand
AGATTTTGATGAAATATTTTCTCATGTTGTTAAAATGACTTCAATTAGGACTATTTTAAGTCTCGTGGTAGTAGAATATTTTCATCTTGAACAGTTAGATGTAAAAACACATTTTCTCCATGGGGATTTGGATGAAGATATTTATATGCAGCAACCATATGGGTATGAGGTCAACGGGAAGGAGAATTTGGTATGCAGTTTGAAGAAGAGCTTGTATGGCCTAAAACAAACTCCAAGGTAGTGGTATTTGAAGTTTGATATGTTTATGATAGAACAAGGTTATAATAGATGTCATTATGATCATTGTGTTTATTTGAAGAGGCTAGAAAATGGAAGCTATATTATCTTGCTATTCTATGTAGATGGCATGCTTGTTGCAGGGTCTAACATGCAAGATATAAATGTGATCAAAAGGAAATTAGCTATTTCATTTGCGATGAAGGATTTGGGTGTGTTATCGCACAATCTGTACTTTCCCAAATCCCAAGGCAAGTGGGACAAGATTGGCATAACATGGGGGTAATCCTATCACTGTCACCTCAATAGGACACCCCTTTCTGTTTAGGAGAAGGATAAATCTACTCCAAGAGAGACATCCCAAGACCTAGTGGGTTGATGAAGGGAAAAGTGTAAGGTAACCCACCTGTCTCTCTAGGTCACTCAAACTAGTTTATGTATTGAAGGATGAAGCAAAGGAATAAAAGGAAAGTGCCTGCCCAACAACAAAGTTATAGCAAGAAACAAATGATATTAATGCTTCAACAAGAGATCAAGTTCATGAAAATAAATGTTGGCAGTCAATGTATGCAACAAATGACAAGTCAATGAAAACAATAAGTAAATGATAATAACTACAATATATTCCAGAAAGTGCACTTGTATGGACAATAAACTAAGATATTTGAAGTTTCAAATGATAAATCTAGGTCACATGCAAGTTCTAGAAATGTTTTTACTAGCAATAAACTTTAACAAGCTGTTAAGGATGGTTGTAACAATGATAATAAAAACAACAAGTTAAGATTAGTAATTCTAAACTAGATTAGTAAGTTAAGTTAGGTTAGTAGGGTAGCAAGTAGAAGTTGAGTTTGAAAGTTGATGATTTCTCAAAGAGGAAAGAGGTGAAGACTAGTGCCTTTGTGGGGGTAATGGAGTCAATAGGTGGTGACTTTCACTTGGAAATAGTAACAACAATGATTATATTTGTCTAAGTGAAGAATGGATCTTAGAAGAGTTAGCACCTTAAGTCTTCTAGGATCTAAACTTTAGGGAGGTCAACTACTAGAGAGTAGGCACTTCTAGGCCCTAACGCCTCCCTCCTTCTTAGACTATTGAAAGATATTAAGAGCAACAACAACTAGACAATGGCTTCTAAAATGCTATTACTTTAGGGATTTAGAAGTTTATCTAGGTAAAATCACTTTAGTGAAGTCTAGCAAATGAAGAGCAAAGAAGTAGCACCTTAAGTCCTTTACTCCTAGGGTTTGTCAAGCAAGCAATTTCATAATCTTTAACATGAATAAGAAAATATATCATAACCTTTCAAAATGAAATGACAATTGCATATTTACTTAATTCACCAAGAATAATCAAGCAACAAAACCCTAGATTGCCAAGTAACTTCACCAAAAATGATCCAAGTTGTAAAATTTAGCCTCCAAGATAAGTGCGCCTCACTATTTCAGCCAAGAAATCCCAAATAGGGTGCAAATTTCAGACCACTTCCTCTTGTGTGAGGATTTGTTATGTCAAAATGAGAGTACTTTATCTCTATTTATACAAAACTTTGACCCTTAATTAATTTTAGGTCAAATAAAAGGCCAACCTGGCCAATTTACATTAAAATCCAAATTTGACAGAAATAAAATTAATTATCATCTAAAGACATCTCCAAGGGTGGTGTCATTCCCTTCTAGGGTGACACTGAGAACTTAAGGTGGAACATTGGGCTTGAAAGGTAGGTCGCTTGGCCTCCAAAGGCCATAGATGAAGCCCACATGTGCCACTAGGCTCATAAATTCCTCTAAAACAAAAACGCTAGCTCTGGATGACGTCCAGGGTCATGATGATGACATCATTGGCCTTCTAGGGCCAATGTCCATGTGGAAGAGAAAGATCCCCCTGGATCTAGGTCTGCCAGGGTGCCTCCAAAGGCAACATCCTTCTTTTTCCTAGTGCATATCTTCAGTTTCTTTTAACCCTTAGCTAGGGTTGCAACATCCATCTGTGGTCTTTAAGCCCTCATGAAGGTTCAATCTAATCATCCCCTCACGTGTACCTGTCCATCGGGAAAGGTCCTACAACAAAAACAAGTATGCCCTCCAGGGGTTCATAATTCACATGGATCATAGCATGTAAATCAAATCCAATAATTAAATTACCCAAACATGTGCATCAAACCCCCCTTAACCCAGACAAATGCTCAAAGACGTTATGCAATTTGACAAGTTAAGTTTGGAGAAGGTGTCAAGGTGTCCTATTAGGCTAACCTTCCTTAATTTTGGGAAATTTCATAGGTGAGAGCCAATCTAGGTCATGTAAGTGTATGAGGTCGCATGGGGTGCAGTAATAACAGAGAAATGTAAGTCTTACATGTGGGTGCCTTTGTAGAGGGCGAGCTACACCTTGTCATAAATGTTATTGTTTCCTATCCCATTCATTTCCTTTTACTCTTTTATTTATTGCTTTTGATCTTTACTTTTGTGCTTTAAGGGAATAATTGAGGGCCATTGTCCTGGCTTGATGACTAGAGGTGAAAATGTTATCCACAAACATTTCATGAAGATGAGAAGGTTGGCTCGTGATGAGACCCCCTTTCTCTTGTTTATGCCACTGAGAGCCACTACCTTGGTTTGGTGACTGTTAAGGAAAATATATGAAATGATCTTACTCAAGCATTTTCAGATTCTGCTTGGCTAAAGAAAAATATAACAGTTGTTGAAATAAATGTAGAGACATAAGCAAAGACACCAAGATGATAATCAAGACATATGAGACATAAAGAAATCCTTTATTTCATTCTAATTCACCAAAGAGTCATTCTCTTTACAAAATTTCGCGAAGAATTTTTGGACCAATGTCAAACTTAGACATCCCCGATGGAACATACAAAAGGACCTCTGACAGAAAATTAAAAAACTGAACTCTAAAAGCTGGATCATCTTGCCACAGATTGTTTCCCACTCGACTCTACACAATAGCCTTTGTCAGTCATGAAAACCAATTCACAAACAGACAAGTCTACACAGACTATCAAAGATAGATCAACACCTCTGAAAAACAAGTGTTTGAATGATGTAATTCAGCCCTGAATCTTGCTGTCTACAGTAAGACCCTGCTATCATAAAAAAAAATTAGGCTTGTGATAAATTAAGGAATGAAAGAAAACTGAAATATCTCAACATAAACTCAAAGAGAAAACCTTAGTATGCTTCTCCTTCTATCCTCCCCTTGTTCCTCCCTTTCCTTTTGCTTTTAAGCAAATTATAATTGGTTGAAGTAGTTGAACTATCTCATTAGTTAAATTAACTAAAAACTCAACCAACTTTTTAGTTATGGGGGGAAAGTAATAAATCATAATAAGGGTTTTAAATAAATAATAACTAGTAGGTGGGACCCCTTGTGACTCCCTTTAGCTCTTAACAGTCATAACATAACTAGTTAATTAAGCAAAACACCCCTCTTTGTGACTCCCATCATCAAATTCACATTTGATAATTTATCTCATTGATATTTGAAATTATTTTCAAAAATATATTACTCATATATCCAAAGAAAACATGTTGTCCAAAACTTCTGAAGTCAACTGTCATCAACAATAAATAAAATAAAACTCAAAAACCATATTTTCCACTTTGAGATGTAATGTTTCCTTGATTGCTGCTATCACCCTTTGATTTCTCTTAGTTTTCCTTTGGTTGCATCGAGCCTTTAGGCCTAATCTCGCCAATCACATGAGAACAATCATCCCTCAAATGCATCCGGGAAGACACAGATTTATCAGAGCCATTGGAGGGCGAGGAAGGGGTAGCAATGGATTTTCCTTTGTCAGGGGCATGGTGGGCCTTGGTTTTCAACCTTTTGCTAGCATGAGAGGACTGAACTAGTGAGTGGACAGGTGCATCTTGGAAAATCTGATTAATAGGTGGGGGAGCAAGTAAGGACAAATTGGGCCAGCCACGATGTTGGGAGACTGTCAGGTGGAAAATCTCTTGCCATCCGTTGTTTTTAGGAACCTTGGGTTGCAATGAGACATGAGCGGGCACGAGAATACTAGGGGCTTGTGGAGCTTGGAAGAGAGGCCTTTCAGGCCTAAGTTGGACTACTCCTTGGCCAATCCAATTAAAAAATATGACCTGAAACAACTGGCCTAACTCTTATGAGTCAGCGTCAAAGTGTATGGAGAATCTTGGCCTTCTTGGGCCTCTATTCCAATTACCTCTCCCTCAGTTGCCTCTGTCATGGCTACCTCGACTGAAAAAGTTCATTCCTGCATGCATGATTGATTAGCAAATATTTCCTTTACAACCACTCATGACAACTCCTTAAAAATATGAAATAGACTTTGGCTCAACAACATATCAGACTCATGCAATCCAATCCATATAAATTGTTTAACTGTTATCAATGAGCAGGGGATGAAAAAAAGGTCATGGGATATGCGAGGGGTTTGTATTGAGCGAAACATGATAAAATGAGGGGGAAAAGAAACATGGTTACTACTCAAAGACAACAAACAATCAACTGTAATGCAAACCAAAGAAAATATCACTGTGATCAAACCAAGAAACTGCGACTTCAAACTTCTTCAATATAGAATTCTTCTTAACTGTAATTAAATTTTAGAACAGGGAGTGAAAAATGAATGTGGGAAGGCGATGGAGTTATAATTAACGAAAAGTGAAATAATGGTAAGGAAAGAGAGCATATATTGTTCATAAAATTAATTAAGTAATCCATAAAACCATTCTGTAAAAGGAAATAACACCAACCAAATAATCACTATGATCAAATGGAAACTACTGTGTATAATTCAATTAATTCTGTGCATTAACTTGTTCACTATTTGTAATCAGATTTTCAACACAGTGTCACCAAACAACACAACATGCATTCCGCAACAACCTGTAGAAGAGTTTTGTTTCTTCTCATTGTCCATTTAATATTTTAAAACAATTCCCAAATGAATACACAATCACTTATCTCCACTCTGTTCAATCTCAACTCATCAACCATTGCCCATGAATTATTTCAATCATCAAATACAGACTCAAAAGTCGTGCCCGATTCTATCCTTTAATTCATTTGATAATTAAATTGTAATGAGGTTATACTATTACAGAACCTGTGTCTATCTCTGTTATGATGCATGACATTCATCAACGCACATAACAAACAACCAAAAAAACCATCGATATTTTAATTGCAAAGATCCCTACTTTCCACTTAAACACACAGACAACAATCACCATTTTAACTCATGCTATGCTTGGAATACACAAACCATTCAACAAAACGCAGAGCATTTATGTACAGGTCAAATCACTCTGAAACTAAACATCCACAATGTTGGGCTATCAATCCAATACAATGAGGTAGCAACAACAAGCCTGATCTCATCTCATAAATTGATCAAATTTGCAACAAAACCTTTTTGTTTTAAAAACCCGTGACCATCTCTGATGACGCAATCAATAATATCCATAGCATATACAGTGGATGGCCATACCATAATAACCATGATTGCAATATTCCCATTTGGAAATTTAAAACACACAGTCACAACAATCATTAACTCAACCTAACATTTTGTAGGAAGGCTACACATACCCATGCATCATGCGTGAATACATTGTTGTGAATTAATCAATTTAAAACTAATGTTGGGTTAAAAATTCAATAGTCACCATGTAAAAGACAACGACTGTGTATTCGATCCCATTCATCCAATTAACTAATTAACAATGCTGAGCTTATCAATTAGATTGTTATAATAACCAATTGCAGTGACTAAATACCAATAACCACAACCACTGTCACGATAATCAACAAAAACGAGCTAACAATAGAACACTATCGACGATGCACCACTAACTCATAACCATCAACCATGTATCCAACAGGACGTAATGGGTTCCCTTTATCAAAACCGGGTTTTGAGTAATCAAGGATTTTCCCTATGGACCAACACAGGGAGACTAGAGTCGACCCCCACCATCGGGTGAGAACTTTCGAGACCAATGGTGCACACACAAAGTATACCACCACTAACTTCACAGATAGGGTGACAACTCCCATGATAGGAGAGATTATGAATAGAGGAGCAAGGCTTCACTTCAGTCCTGTAATAACACTTAGAATACGCAGGGTATAAACCTCATGGTTTTCCCAATCAACCCAATAATGCCAAGATAAAACAGAGCTGAGAAGTAGCAATCAACCTTAAGCAAGCCCTTTGGCATAACTGCCATCACAACCTACTGCGCAAACATCAACAACATGAATGAACCCATACCCAAGTGAAATGATACGCAGTGACACAAGTGTTTCAAAACCAGTAAACCCCATAATAGTGAACAACTGGGTATGGTGATAAGAAAGCGTGGATACAACCAACCAATCTGGACCGAATGGAAACCCTTCAACCAAGACCAATAAGTATCACAGAGATCCTTCATGGCTTCTAAACTCAGAATGATCAATGAAACTGTAACTTCAAACATTATTGCAATGAAACCACACCAACCATTCATTCTAGAAAAATATCACAAATTTACATAGTTGCTAGACTTAAGGAAAGCACATACCCATACATCCCGAGCCAATATCTATTTCATAACCAGAGAAGATTCATGGATGGCGAAAAGACATACCTATAACCAAGAGCACCTTAAAAAAATTAAGCTTAGCCGAGCAGTTCTTCCTATACTTGAAAGTCAGAGCCTAACCACAACAAAGCATAGTTGAACAATTGCCAAGCTAGGGTGACGGACAGTGGAAGGAGTTTGAGTGATGTGCGGTAAATGCATGTCGCCTCCACCCCCACTCATTCAATTCCTTAGTACACGCCATCCAACCTTCCATTAATCTACTTAATAAATCTATGCATCAAACTTGACACCCATCACTTGTCAAACACGCCACCCATATCACATTTAACCATTGCCAACTTTACCATAACACATATCAACCATGTTTCATATAACTCAATAAATCCCATAGCTATTAACTTGTTAGCTAGGACTAACAATGATCTTTTAATTTCAATGCATGTAGAGTAGCATATTGGCATAGTTTAATCTCTTCCTTTTGCATTTTGTTTATATTGCTTTTATTTCTTTTCAACTGCTTCTTATATGTTGTTACTAACATGTCTCTTGTGCAGGTGTCACAGTAATGAATCCAAGAACAAATAGCAAGGATAACAATGGATACATAGGCCATCGTAACATGAAATTAGAGCCTAGAGCAATCGAACCAACACACAACATGCCTTATCCATCATTCATTTGTCGCAATCAGAACCAACACATAATATGCCTTATTTATCTCCAATAAAATTAAGATTTCATCAATCATGTAGAACCCTATAAGTGATGTCGAATAGCAGCATAAACATGAAATAAGAACCAAATCTGATCTCCCAATCTACAAGGGGGTCCCACCTACTAGTATTATATATCTTGTTAGCTTATAATAATAGGCTTTAGCAATACTTAGCGGGAAAAAACCTCGTTGCAATTTTAATCATGAAAAAACTGGTGACTCCATAGGGAAATTTGTTTTCAACATATTTAGAATTCAGAACTCATGCTTTCATAGACCAAGAACAACAGGTCAAGAAGATATGACTAGGAAGATTATGCAACAGGAGGAAGTGAGCGAATTTAATGGAAAAATGACTGGGAATTCAGGAATAACTCATGAAAAGTGTTAAGTATGAGGGGTTTTACCACTGTGTGCATAATCGTTCAACCAAGATCGAATCTTAACTTCAAAGAGAAAATTTATGGAATTTCTCTCTTAAATTCTCAAATGGATGAAGAAAAGGAAGCATAAGTGGGAGATAACCCAAATTTTTTTTCTAGACAATAGTGGAAGTAGATAAGAAATTCAAGGGTGCCTTCATGGGAAACATCGTAACAATTATGTAAGCTTGATTGTTATTGACTAACAATGCTTTGCAGGAGTGTCATTGTGGAGGAACTGATCCAACATCTTATTTTGACCAAATTAACGAAAAGATGGTAGGAAACAAAATCATGACAGAAGTAAAATTGCAAGATTAAAAAAACAACAATAAAATGACAGAAACGTAAAAGCAGTAGGAAAATTTTAAAACAAAAAGCATAAGTCAAACTCCTGTAAAGCAGAAAAGAAAATAGTGCAAAATTGAAAGCAGAGCTAGGTTACTAGTATACAGAAAATCCAAACAACATTAGAACTTTTCACGTTGGTCCCTCGTAATGTTTCTAATGAGAACCGTTAGTGTTGTAGGAAAACAATTTCTCCTATAAATCCTTTAGAATGTAAGAGTTAGTATCCAGGACAAAAGAAATTTTAAAAGGACCCAGAAATAACACTTGGAACTCTGACGTAATTATCAGCCCCTTAACGTATATGATTAGATCATCAAGGTAGATATGGATACTGATCAATTCATCAAAAGTTGTGTATAGGTCTTTTAAAGGCGTTACTTGCATCAAGTAAGCCAGAAAATATGCATTTATAAGTCATGGTACCCCAATTAGTGATAAGACTAGTTTTGTGAACATCTGCCCCTTTTCCCTTGATTTTACTGTAGCCCAAGAATTTGTCAAGTAAGGGCCTCATTTGTGACCTTACAACCTGCTGCAGAATCATTTCCATATTGAGGGGAGGAAAAGGATTTCTCATAATAGCCTAACTAAAAGTGCGAAAATTAATGCAGGTTCTAATATGATTAGTGGTCTTTGAAATAAGTACCCAATTGGAAACCCATTCAGGGTAGACTGGAAAAATAATCCCAGCCCTTAAGAAATTTTCCAACTCCCTTTTCCCTTTGAAAAGTTTCTTTAAATGTAGAGTTAATAGGTATTTGTTTTTGACTAGCTAGTTTCATGCCTTCCTTGATGGGGATAGCATGTTGTATAAGCCCATGATCAAAACCACGAAGATCCTTATAAGGCCAAGCAAAAACATCTAGAAATTCACCAAGTAGCTTGGCAAAATTCATTTCTTCTTTATCAGAACATTGAGTACTTATTTTAACATTCTTTGAATATTTGAGTGCCCCAATATTCAAGGAAATGGTTTCACCCACCTTCCTTCTTGATTTCTCTTCTCTCTGTCTCTCTTTATTTCCTACATCACCCGATGAAAACGAACTCTCAAGAGGAGTCAAGCCCTTAGGAATCTTGTTATCTTCTATGGATATAATTTCCTTGGGCTTAAGAGGTTCATCTTGAATGAAAGCAAAAATGCTCTCATCATTAGGGAGGGCCTGCCAAGATTCTACATTGTTAGGGATATGTGGATGATAGAGAGATTGAAAATAACAATCAGGCCTGTGAGGGAAAGGTTGTTGATTAGGAGAAGCTGCAAAGACAACTAACCAATCAACCATTGAATTCAACTCCCTCTTAACATGAGTGATGTTGAAAGATAATATGTTCGAGATAAGTGCCCAAACAATTTGGGTATATCATTTCATCAACTTGTTGCTAGGAAAGTATATCTAACGTATCAGGTTCACAACAAGTTCAGAATATCCAAAAACTGAAATGTGACCACAACCAATATTGTAGGCATTTTCAATGCCTAATAATAAATCTTTGAATTCAGTGACATTGTTCGTACAAGAAAACTCCAACCTGTAAGACAAATTGTGAATTTTTCCTACAGGAGAAACCAAGATAATGCTAGCCCCATTACCTTCATTAGAGTGTGAAACATCAAAGTGCATCTTCCACATATCATCGTCTAAATCTATTTGTTCCAAAGGAATATTATCTTCCTCAGCAAAGATGGAATACACTCCTAGGTCCTCTTCGATATATTTTACATTAGGTTGTGGAACACTCTCTATGTAGGGTGAAATCCTTCCCTCTCTAAGGACTATAATGTTCTTACCATTCCGAGGAACAGATAAATGTGTCCCGTCGAGTGAGAGGTATCCACCTGTCAAGGCTTGCCAATCTCTTCCCAAGATAATTGAGTAATTTCTTACCAACATATCAAATACCTGAATACTAAGGGTTGTCCTTATTTCAGGGTGTGCGCATAAAACTAAGGTCACATATTTAATCTCACCTATGGTCATTTGTTGTAGGCTATTATAGGAGAGCATGCTTCTAGCATTTTCATTTGTACAAGACAAGCCTAGCTCTTCCATAATAATCTTAGACATCACACTTGGGACTGAACCGCCATCAATGAGACAACAATGGGCGATCTTATACATAATATTTATAAAAATATAAAAAGGGGGATTTTTTACAGGGTACCTAAAGTTATGTACACCTACTTTTATTTACAGATGAGTACTCTTCGTTTACCTCTTCAGAGACGTTGGCTACAACTGAATCTTTTCCTTCCATGAATTGTTTCAGATGCCTTTGTTGTTTAGGGACGACAACCATGTCTAGAAGGGTTGCATCTGCTTTGATGTTGGCCAACTGATTCAAGATATTGTACTTGGAAGAGGGGAGAGGGGAAGTTTTTCCTTGATTTTCAGGGACCTTAGGAACCTGAACAATAGCAACGGGTGAGGATGAGCTCGGGCTAGAAGAATTGCGGGGAGGATCAAATTTTCCCTTGGGAGAATAGGCTTTGTTCCTAGTATTGATGATCATGACATCTTCTAGATCTGCAAAATCTAGGAAAACCATAGTAGTTTTTGGTCTTTTACCAAAGATTTTATCTCTGGCACTCTTCCTTACCTCACATGTGGCTTCCTTGTGGTGTTCTTCGCAAAAGTTACACAAACTTCAAGGCAAGATAGCTTTAGGATGAAAATTATTTTCAATTGGACTTCTAAAGGGGGGTGAAGAATAGGATGAAGCTCCAAGGGTGAGAGGTGAGACAATCCCCTTTCACTCATACGCTATCATACGATTGTTCATATCTTGTACTAGCTGTAAGAGGACAGAAATGTCTGTTTGTTTTACTGATTCTCCCTGAGGAAGACTTGTTCTTTCAAGATGTTATTCATACTCTAAACAAGTATGCAGAGTGGAACCAAGATTATCAATAGATTTTTCCTCAAGACTATGACAGTAGGGGGAAGGTAATGCATTGTAGTAATGCATGAAAGTGACTTGGTTATGAGGTCGAATGATTTCAGGGATTTGATTGTATAACTTAGTGAAATTCAAGTTGAAGGACTTTATGGTCTCACCATCCTTGTATGTGATGTTATTGTATTCTCGTAACTTCCTGGACGGGATTTTAGATTGCCCATAAGTGGATCTAAACCAATAGATTAACTCTTCCCAAGTAGACAAAATCTTAGGAGGAATGTCAAATAAATCGGTCGCAACCTTTCCCTCCAAGGAATTGATGAATAAGTGCATGCAAGTATCATTGTCATTGGCTCCTATGTTATGACAAGCATTAGAAAATGCCACCAGGTGTTCGTTTGTAGTGACAGCGTTATTTCCTGAAAACCTAGGAAGATGTTCTTTGAATTTAGGAAGTGGATGAGTAGCGAGTGTTAGGTTAAGAGGAGATGACACATGCTACTATGTGGTTGTGGCATCTTCTTCAAATTGAAAAATCCCATACTTTTTAATGCCTTTGGTGGGATTTTTGGTAGATTGGACATGGATATGGTGGCTATATAAGCTACCAATCACTGAAAAAGATGAAGACTGAGAAGAGGAAGCACTTCCAGTGCCACCAGAGCCACCACTAGATGCCATCTTGTGGATGATAAATGAGGGAAAGAAAGACGAGCTGGATGAATCAGACAATGTTCTCCTTAGAGCACTTTGTTGGGTAGATAACACGATGTTCCTTCTTCCTATTTCAACAATAGGATTAATTTCATGTGATAAACCTCTTCTTCTTCTAGAAACACGAGAGTCTAAGGACATGAAACAAAGGCCAAAAATGAAGAAACAAGAAGGTTACTGCTGATTTCTAGGTTGTCTACATCTAGCTTCCAATCGTTTTTGAGCACTAATATCTCGTTCAATTGTTGCCCATGAATGATTAAGCTCAACATGAGTATTGTCAGTGTCTAAAATGGTGTTAAACAAATTCAAAGCAATGTTGGTCTGATCTTGAAGACTGGGCTCAATATTGGGCTTCCTTTTAATAGGTACAATCATTAAGAAATAAAACAGTCAAAGAATCAATATCAAAAAAATAGACGTGTCGATGAAAATTGAGTATAAAAATTAACTAGAGAGATATTGAAGATCTCCTCACTATGGTCGCCAAATAAATGTTGAGGAAAATATATGAAATGATCTTACTCAAGCATTTTCATATTCTTCTTGGCTACAGAAAAATAGACGGGAATATCACCCTATGTTTATAGCCATCAAAATTAATATCCTAACTCACAAGTATTGATTACAGGTGCTTAGGCTAGTCTTTTTATAAATAAAAGCTTGCTGGAAAATTCATTTTTTATATGATTTTCTGAATATAACAGTTGATGAAATAATTGTAGAGACAGAAGCAAAGACACCAAGATGATAATCAATATAGATGAGACATAAAACAATCCTTTATTTCATTCCAATTCACCAAAGAGTCATTCTCTTTACCAAAGAGTATTTATATGTACTCTATTTTATTTGTTTAATGAGAGAGCTCTCACACCTTTTTGGTTTGTGCATAATAATATTTACTCTCACATTTCTCAACGGGTGGATATCCCTAACAATAGTATTGTCTACAATCCTCTCACCCAAGCGTTCTTACAACTTCCCCCCATGTCATCCATAAAGATCCTTCTAACCAAAGGCATTGTGGCCTTGAATGTGGGCAATCAAGAGACCTACAAAGTGGTGGATGTGGAATTGTCCTATGGGAGTGATGTAATGATATTGGAAATCTACGATTCCTCTCAAAATCCATGGGGGATTGTTGGACACCTACCCAATAATTTGGACCATTTCGGTCAATCACAGGGAATTGTTTTTTGTGATGGCTTCTTCTACTATATAAAACTCAATCGCACGGTTGGGATGGGTGTTTTGGGTTTCAGCATCTGACAAGAGGGTACTTCCATTTTTACACCATTTACAGAATTAGGTAATGGTTATACCATGTGGCCTAAGTTGCTCACATGTGGGTCATAGATTCTACTCGCTGTAGGCATAGGCCAAAAGAGGGGCTCCTCTTTGTACACTTTGAAGAAGATTATTGAGCTCATTTTTTGGGAGTTTCACAATGACTCAAACTCTTCTTGTTGGAAGGAGATCGCAAGGATGCTTCCATCACTACTCGAAGTATTTCAGAGGAATTCATATTTTGATTCGTTTGAGTGCGTAGGAGTGGGAGATTGCATGTGCTTCACATCTAGTTGATGTATGGATGTAGTTGTCTACAGTTTAAGCAATGAGACATCGAGTTGGTGTAATACCCCTGCTTCCCCCAACTTGTAATTAATCATTAATTATGATTGTCATGCTATGGCATGTGAACAATGTAGATGTATTATTGTTTAGATTTCCAATAACTAATTGTGGGGGTGAAGCCTTGAAGTATTGGCCATGATATCACTAGAGGAAAGAGTGAGGAAACTATAGAGAGGGTTCATTGTGTCAAAATGACCCAAATTGTCTTTGTTGAAATAATAAGCCTCATCTTGATCCCAAGGAAAAATCAGTTAATGAAAGAAGTACTGGTGGTTGAACAATCAACTACCCCCTTGAATGGAAGCATGGAGATTCTGGCTGAGGAGACAAAAAACTATCAGCCCGAAGTACCATAGTTAAGCTCACATAGTTGTTCCTAGTCTTTAGTAAGTTGTTGGAACTAGTTGAAGTGAATCTCTCACATCCAACTAGATGCTTCCTAGATTAGTGTGAGGTTGAGATATTTTCTCAACCATAGATCAAGGTAATTTTCCTATCTTGAGACAAAGATTGTGTATTTATATGTACTTTGTTTTATTTGTTTAATGAGAGAGCTCTCACACCTTTTTGGTTTGTGCATAATAATCCTTACTCTCACATTTCTCAACAGGTGTATATCCCTGATAGTAGTATTGTCTGCAATCCTCTCACCCAAGCGTTCTTACAAATTCCCCCTATGACATCCATAAAGATCCTTCTGACCAAAGGCATTGTGGCCTTGAATGTGGGAAATCAAGAGACCTACAAAGTGGTGGCTGTGGAATTGTCCCATGGGAGTGATGTAATGATAGTGGAAATCTATGATTCCTCTGAAAATCCATGGGGGACTGTTGGACACCTGCCCAAGAATTTGGACCATTTCGGTCTATCATGGGGTATTGTTTTCTGCGATGGCTTCTTCTACTGTATAACACTTAATCGCACAGTCGGGATGGGTGTTTTGGGTTTCAACATCTGACAAGAGGGTACTTCCATTTTTACACCGTTGCCAGAATTAGCTAATGGTTATACCATGTCGCCTAAGCTGCACACCTGTGGGTTGCAGATTCTACTCACTGGGGGCATAGGCCAAAAGAGGGGCTCCTCTTTGTATACTCTGAAGAATATTATTGAGCTCATTTTTTGGGAGTTTCACAATGAATCAAACTCTTCTTGTTGGAAGGAGATTGCAAGGATGCCTCCATCACTACTCGAAGTATTTCAGAGGAATTCATATTTCAATTCATTTGAGTGCGTAGGAGTGGGAGATTGCATGTGCTTCACATCCGACCGATGTATGGATGTAGCTGTTTACTGTTTAAGCGATGAGACATTGAGTTGGTGTAATACCTCTGCTTCCCCCAACTTGTAATTAAACATTAAGTATGATTGTCATGCTATGGCATGTGAACAATGTAGATGTATTATTGTTTAGATTTCCAATAACTAACTGTGGGGGTGAAGCCTTGAAGTACTGGCCATGATATCACTAGAGGAAAGAGTGAGGAAACTGTAGAGAGGGTTAATTGTTTCAAAATGACCCAAATTCTCTTTGTTGAAATAATAAGCCTCATCCTGATCCCAAGGAAAAATTAGTTAATGAAAGAAGGATTGGTGGTTGAAAAATCAACTACCCCCATGAATGGAAGCATGGAGAGTCTGGCTGAGAAGACAAAAAACTGTCAACCCGAAGTACCATAGAGTGTAGTTTTCCTTCAATCCTATACTGACCCGATTTCCTTTTGACAGAAGGAATAGGACAGGTGCAGAACCTCCCTGGGGAAAAAGGAGAGGGCGTGGAAGAGAAGAGGGATACCATTCAGAAAGAGAGAGAAGGCATGAGGCTCTCCATCTAAGAAGAAGAACTAAAGGATTAAGTTGTTATGGTTAAAAGGAGAGAACAAGAGAAAGGATCTCTGAGAGTTTGCAGAAAACATGACCTAAGCAGAAGGTCGTGAGCTTGATACCGAGGGAGCATCTAATAAACCTCACATAGGCTGTGACAGAGAAATGATCTCTAAGAAATTGCAAAAGTTCCCTAATGGTATCATGGCTTGGCACTGCTATCGCATAGTTTGTAGGAAAGGTTTAAGTAGCTTGAAGGCAAGGCTCAAACTGGCGTAACAGGAGCTTCCCTACCCACTGTCACCTCGATGGGGAGCTCTTTCTATTCAGGGTGGCTAATCCCAAGGGAGACGTCCCTAGTAATCTGGGGTTCTGAAGGAAAAGGATCAAGGGTTTAAGGCTCAAAGGTTAAGGTAAGATTTCCCTTCACAGATTACTGCCAAATGGATAGTCAAAGAGAAGATATTCCACTGAAAGGGCACGTTTGCGAGACAAGGCAATGATAAACTAAAATATGCCACAGTGGTTAGTACTTCAAAATATTAATGACTATCTTAAATACATATGAGCAATAATAAATGTAATTATTGATGAAGTCAATGATTGCAAATAAAGACAAAGGCTTATAATACTTCTTCAATAAATACAAAATGATACTTGCATTCAATGTATAAAATCAATCCTTATTATATCACAATGCAATAAATGTGCTCATACATAAATATTGTTGATGCGTCACTATACTAGAGGGGTGACGTTATCTTAGTTTCTAAATTAGTTTTGGTAGACAATGAGAAGGACGTTTTGCAAATTAAGCCTATGAAGATGATCAACAACTCAAAGCCTATCAAAGGGTGACAATATCACAACGTTTTAAGCCAAACAAGAGTTCAAACAGGTATGACGTCACCTTAGGGTTAGGGTTAGGTTAGCTAGACAACAAAGTGAACATTTTGCTTTTTAAGCCAATGAAATTGCTCAACACTTATATGTCTATCAATGGATGAGTCAGCCACAACTTGTAAATCAACCAAAGTTTAAATAGAGGCAAGACGTCATCAACTAGTTAAGGTTAGTATGACGCTAGGGTTAGTTGGGGTTTCGATTCAAGAGTGTTTGAAAGATTGTTTTGAGAACAAAGAGCTCAATGTTGCAATTTTAGACTAGTGCCTTGGGTAAATGGAGTCAAATAGAGAGAGACTAAAGGCTTGAAAGGAATTAAACCTAAGGACGGGAGAGTTAGGTTTAATGGTGCTGC
>CBVK0100603641.1:0-16653 GCA_900067695.1 Picea abies | reverse complement strand
TATATATATATATATTTCTTTTTCTTTAATAAAGGTAGACAAAATTTTACCCCTAGCGAAGTTTTAGACTTATGACTTAGATTCTGAATTGGGCGACATTTTAATTAGGGAAGTTGTTTTACAATTTCTTAATGAGATATTTGTATTAGGGCCATATAGGTTTGTTCCTTTATCATCATCAACGCGACGTGCCCTTCAGGATGCACTAGGGTGCCACTCACCTCTTTTGTTTCTTTTGCACGACATGCCCTTCAAGATGCTCCACATGCTCCAAGGGTGCCACTCACCTCTTTTGTTTCTTTTGCATGATGTGCCCTTCAGGATGCACCACATGATCCAAGGGTGCCACTGACCTCTTGACTGATTGGTAGACATCAATAACCCCTGGAGTCAACACTCCGCAAGGTGAACTTGTGGGAGACCAAGGGATTATAAGGAATAAGGCCCCCACCTTATTGCGCACCCCTTAGAATCATCATGAGTGACTGTCGTAGTCTGCCCTCATGGCATCATCGATCCTCTCGAACTAGGTAATTGTTAACCTACAGTTCAAGCCATGGCAGGAGTACTAGTAGGCTGTGGCAGGGTTGCTGACCACACCTCTCCCTCAGCCTCTTTGGTAGTCGTGTGTGACCCCTTTACTCCATATGTGAGTCTGGTTGGGAAGCTATCATCAACCTGCATCATCAATAAATCATGTCATAACATGTCCACATCATATCATCTAATCAAATATATTAATATCACAGTAAATCAATCAAACCCCAATAGCACAGTCCCTGACTCAATCTGGAGTCCAAGGGGTTCCATCGATGCCACTCTCAAGGTCCAAAACCCTGCACACTCTGTAAAACTGAGTCAATAGCACCTATCTATGTCAATGTAGTAAAACAACATGTCATCTACCCATGACACATCATAATCAAAGTCAAATGTTTTAATATCATAATAATCTGAATCACTTGCGAGCAAGTGTCCTCAAAGAATAAGTTCACTCAGTGCGCCATAGCGAGATGTTACACATGGGATCGAATGACATGGAATGGAAAGGAAAGGCATGGCATGAAAATTAAAGGCATGAAAAGGTATGGCATGGGAAGGAAAGACATGGAAAGGCATGGCATAGAAAGGCAATGCATTCCATGACATGTCATGGCAAGACATGAAATAGCATGGTATGGCATGGCAAGGTAAGGCAACAAATGACATGGAAAGGTAAGGCAATGGAAGGCAAGGCAATGAAACACAAGGTAATTAAAGACATGTCATCAAAAGGAAAAGCATGGCATGAAAAGGCATGTCATAGCAAGTCAAGGAAAAATAGGGAAATGCAAGACAAGACATGTCATAGCAAGCCAAGGAAAAATAGGGAAATGAAGGGTAAGGAAACTCAAGGCAAGGCAGGGAAATGCAAGGAAAGGAAAGGATAAACATAGCAAGGAAAGGAAAGGCATGGGAAGGCATGGAAAGGAAAGTCCTATATATAGGTGTAGGTATATGTATGACAAGGAAAGGCAAGACAATGCAATGCATGGCAAGGAAAGGTATGGAAAGGCATGGGAAGGAAAGTTCTAGGTATAATTATAGGTTTAGTTATGGCATGGCATGATAAGGAAAGGCAAGGCCAGGCATGGCATGGAAAGTCAAGGAAAGGAATGGAATGACATGTCAAGGAAGGGCATGTAATGCCATGGAAAAGCAAGGAAATCCAAGGAAAGGAAAGGAAAGATGAGGCAAGGAAAGACACAGTAAGGGAAATCAAGGTAAGGAAAAGGAAATTAAAGGCTAGAAAAGAAAGGAAAGGAAAGGTAAGGAAAGGAGAGGATAAGAATTGATCACATAGTTTGTTGTGGATACTCCATCCTCATGGCATCTTTCACATTCATCCATGGAGTTGGCTATCTTGGAATCCACACTTGTGGAGTGGTTTCATGCACACATTCTTCGAGGGAAAATTCCATGTGGAAACTAGGTATTTGAATAGAATTGATTCCTATTTTTGGTGGTATCTCCCCTTCATGAGCATTATTTGGTGCATACTACTACTATTTTTGAATGAGGGAAAATTTATTTAGAGAAGCTAATGCCCACATGTTGTAACATGGTCAACCGTGGATTGTGGAGAGATCTAATTAATTCATTATTATAATATTTATTTGACTTTCCATGAAGCTAGTTAAAAAATAGTAATATTTTATTGTATAAGAGAAGAGACTCACTCTATAAAAAAGAGTTATTTATTTCCATTGTAAAGGGTGGAGAATTTGGGTATTTAGGATCTCTCCTCTTGGGCTACTTTATAGAACATTTTGGCAAGCTTAATGGAGAATTTGAGGTATATTTTCATTTCATGTGAGGCTTTATTGTGCACTCATATTTTATGTGTTGATTTTGGATTAAGAAACCCTTGTAACATGTTGTGATTTCCATTATAATGAACCATGCTTCATTTTGGATAAGGTAATGTGAGATTTCAATTGTCCTCTTTATTTGTGATTACGATAGTCTACACTATTCTTATTATTGGTTCATGGAGTCTTAACTAGGATGGGACTTTAGTCTTTTATCAAATTTAGGTTTTTGAGAACCATTAATTTCATATGGATTTAGTACTTAGCAGTATTTTCCACCATAAGAGATTAGTTAATGTGTAACACAAGTTAATGCCAACACCACATGTGCAAGGAGTACCATCTAATAACAATGGAGGATTTAGTCGATCGATTCTAAGAAGCTTACTCTTCCTTGTACTTCCTGGAAATGGATTGGGTGGGGATGATATAGGTGGTAACAATACGACAGGTTTGTTTCATGCAAGACTTCCTGAGTTCCAATAGGTTCAAGAATAGAAACCCAACATGATTTGAGAAACGATGAACATGTCTTCCATTCATAAACTTATGAACGATTATGATTTGATGAGAAAGTTGATTATGAGTAATCCACAAGTATGGGAAATTATTGAGAGGAACCCAAATCTTCCAGATATACTCAATGATCATGGTACTCTTAGACATGTAGGCTTTAGATGCAGTAAGGAATCATGAAATCATGCTAGAGGCCATGAGAAATAGTAACAGTGCCATGAGAAACATTAAATCATTTTTTGAAATCTTTAATGTTCTTAGTCATATGTATCAAACATTTTAATGGTCGTTTCTCAATGCAACAACAATGGGAGGTGATAGTGGGAATGACCTGGGTTGGAATCCATTTGTTTCCTTATTTGGCCAAGGGTCGGGCCAAACTAGGGATTAAACAACAAATCCTTCCACCAATACATGTAAAGCAACTTGATCGCATGATCCAAATACAAATCCCCTTCCCAATCATGGAATCCTCCATGTAAGTTGTTTTATTGGGTTTTTAGTTATAACCTTATGTTTTTGAGTGTTAATTTGGATTTTTTCCACTACCTGGTTTTCTATTATTGAACTATGTACCCATCAAACACACTAGGAACAAGATCTCCCTATGCTCAAACAACCAATGGGCCAAGGGTTTCCACTGTGCTAGGCTCAAGGAAGATAGGCATTGGAGGTGTACCCGGCACTTTTGTGTGAGAATTTGGTAGGATGAGCGGTGGTGCTAGATTGTTTGATCCTTCTAGTATGTAATAGATGATACAAAATTAGACATGCAGCTTGAGAGTGAGCATGTCGAAAAACATAAACGGATTATGGTGAGAAAGAAGTCAATGAAAGATGAACAGTATAGAAGCTCATTCCTGAAGTGATGTGCACAAATCAGAATTTTTAATTGAAAAGACAGTCGAAAAACACAGAAAAACAAAGAGGAAATTGGAATTGTTAATTGTCATAGAAATAAATAGTTGTAATGAGTACTAAAAGAGAAAGAACAAAGTAAATTGAGTATACTAAGGAAGGAGTTGACCAAGATCATGTAAGGAATCACAAACTCTCCAAAGTTGCAATTTCTGCATTCTAGCAATTAATATGAAGGATAAGACGATTACCTCTAAGACTACGCATGCATGTGTAGGTATTAGTAGTTAGTGCTTTATGTAAAATCATTAATTTGATCATCACATGGGAAGTTGGTTAAACTGAGACACCATATTTGAACATTTTCATAGAGTAATGCAAAAAGGTTTGAGCTATTGGAGAGAGAAATGCGTTGATGAGGTAAGCTTTAATAAAGAAAAATTCATGTGAGAAGAAATAGTGAAGAAAGTGGTAGAAAACCAAGGATGAGAAGAGGAAAGATAGCAAAGTTAGAAAAAAAAATGAAAAATAAGAAAAAATTATTGATTTTAAATCAAAAGAAAAGAAGGAAGATTAATTATAAGAAAGAGGTTATGGGTAAATTATAAAAATTTAAAGAGAAAAAGACGAAGACACATGTCATTTTAATATTTTTTTAAATGTTACTTATCAACTTCATGTTTAGCACAAAAAAATTACACATCATTTATTTTAATATACAAAAATGATAACTACATATGAAAATAAAAAATAACAAATATATAAAAAAATTAATAATTACAAATATATTTAAATATATATATATATATAACACATTAATAATTACAAATATATTTAAATATCCTTATTAATCATTTCAAGTATCAAAGTATTTCTCATCTCACTTTGTTTCAAGACCATTTTACATTGCACATGTTTCATTTGATTATACCTGGAAACTTAATGACTTCATAGAATCATGGTAAACATAAAGGTTCCACTAGACATAGAGGAGTGTGGAATTTGATGTAAAGAGGAAACTATCCAGGAAAGACAAATTAATTAAAATTAGATAAGAATGATGAAAATGAAAACAAATTATATGAATTGAAAGTAGATTCAATTTTGCAAATGCTGGTGTCATTTTTGAAACCAAATTCTTGCAGGAGTCTGCAACCTCCAAAATTCATGTAAGCTTGATGGATTTCTCTGGTTTCTACATAGAGTCCCAACTTCTAGTTTTCGGCTGAAAGAATCTTTCAGCCGAAACTTTTTTCTTTCGGCTGAAAGAATCTTTCAGCCGAAACTTTTTTCTTTCGGCCGAAACACTAAATTCTAACGGAGTCCGTCAAAATTAAATGGTTTCCATGCTTTTCAGCCAAAAGATGGTTGAGATAATTTCGTTGGCCGAAAAAATGAAAAGACACATCATATCGTTTCATTTCAGGCCAAATCGTATAAATACACTTTCGGTCGACCACATTTAACACAATTCATCATTTGTTTGATGGTTTTCTAGAGTACCTAAACAAAGTTTTGAATCATCTTTTCCATTTTTTTTGAATAAAGTAATTGGTGTTCGTTCAAGTTTTTACTGGAATAACAATTTATATGTTGAAAGATAAATATTGAGCATTTTTTCAAGGTGAATTCTTTGTTGAACATAACTTTTACAGATAACTATACTCATGGGAAGAAAAAGTTTGCGCAAAATAAAATTTGATCACGCTCAAGATGAAACTCACCATAACGATCAAAGGAAAGAGAATTATTGGAGAAATAAACAAGAACATGCAAATATTGAAGAAAGAAACGACAATAATGTAAATAGAGATTTTCAACAAGAAGAAGTCCAACCAGGTATGCATGCACATATTGTCTATATTAAAAGTATAGAATTCAAATTTAAAATATTGTTTAAAATATTTGATTTTAATTACGATTTGATGTTTTTCAAAAAACATAAATGGATTGGTCTCATAAATTCGATGAATACGTTGAAACTAAAATTGAAGTAGAAGGCGTTGAAACTCAAATTGAAGCATAAGACAAATCACCTATAAGTATGTACATAAATTTAGATAATACAAGATGAACACTTGTATATAGTTTAGTGAATTTATGTTCGGGTTTTGTTTTTTAACATAAACTTTAAATTGAAATATGCAAGAGAATCTATCAACATTTATGATGAAATATTAGAAAATGTTGATACTGACAAATTTGGGAAGAAAGAAGCTAACCATTATATAAGATATTGAAATAAGAATATGTATAACACTTTTTTCAAAGATGAATCAGTAACAATAGAAGCTCAACTTTTACTCTGTTTAATAAAGTCAAGAAATTTAAAAGAATCTACATCATTAATGAGTATTCAAAAGTCGACAAAATATACAAAGGTGAAACGGGATGTCTTTGACAATATAACTAATGTATTAAAAGATTTTGGAAAATTTCGATAAAAAGATGTGAATGTTTCATGTAGAGAGATGCAAACAACAATTGTTTCATCTAGCAATATAAAAGATCATTTTACAGGATAGATGGAAAAAATGATGGGAACGTCAAGAAAAACATTGTACAAACATAGAAAATTTCGATTGCAAATAGATGCAAATGACGAAGTGTCTTGTTGGACAGTGATTTCTAGACAACCCTACAAAGATAGACTTGCAAAAAATGTTAAAGAATTGGCCCGTAATTGTTGGTTTATAGAATCTCATGTTTCACCACATACAAGGAATGTGTTGCGACGAAGAATGGTACGAAAACTATACGTGGAAGATCGAAAACATATATTTCCAATGACACAAATAGAAATTTTCAATAAGTTCAAAGAAGAGCACAAATAAGTTAAAATTTTCATCAATACACTTCTGCAACAAAAGCCATGGTTTGCTAGACCCATCATTGTTCATGACACTTGTTGTTGTCATTATCATGTGGAATTTGAGCTGTATTACGACACTTTTCTTGATTTTGGTAAAACTTTATGGCCAAGTTTACCTCCTCCATCCACATTCCATGTTTTTATATCTGAAATTCTATGTGAAAGAGAAGGGAATGAATTATTTTACAAAAAAAAATGTGATCGTTGTGGAAACATAAGTTCATTTCACTAAAAGTATCCTATTGATATGAATAATCAATCGTTTTCTAATATAACAGTCAATTGGAAGAGATATGAATATATCAACAACACGAGTCCACATTCCTCAAATGTTATTTCCAAAAGGATTTATTTGAAAGTAGATAAAATCTATGTGATAGATTTTTTGAAGAAGTTTGAGGAAGAAAATTATAAATACACCAAGCATTCACATAGATATCGATGGAAAGACCTACAATTCAAACAATATCTTGAAGTGTTTCCACAAGGCACAATTTTGTCTGTAGTTGATTTTGTAGAGAATTACACATTCATTGCACAAAAATAAATACAAAGTGAATATCATCATTATGATCAAGTCACTATATTTTTCCACGTTCTATATAGACATGCTCAATGGAGTCTTGATATCATAGAAAGCACAAATGAAAATCGACATGTTATTAAATAATATTACTTTTATAAGTGATAATCTAGCACATGACAAACATTATGTACAACATTGTTTTGATAAATTTTATGATTCATTGAAAGAACGTAGAATCAGATTCGATCGACATTGGATATGGTCAAATGGGTGTGCAGGTCAGTTCAAATATTCACGATCATTCTATTGGTTGTGTTGTCTTCATAAAGAATCAAACATTACACATTGTTGGAATTTTTTTGAGACTGGTCATAGAAAAGGAGAGCATGACAGTGCAGGGGCATGTGTAAAATGAGCAATTCAAAGGTATCAGATGAACCCTCATGTTGATCAATTTGAATCCGTTGATCAAGTTTTTGAATGGTTAAAAATGGCACTAAGCCATGAAAATAATCCTTCAAGGTATGTGCACAAGTATATCTATATATACATGTTACACATGTACACACGATATTTGTATTCACGTGTTCAAATTTATATTCAATCTTCAATCATTTTCTTGAGAGATTTCAAGTTAACAAGTTCTTGTCTTGTGCAATTTTATTGGTATGTTGGAATCCAAGATGTAAATAGATCAATCCCATATGAAGTCGGTACAATACATGGGACACAAAAAATGCATCCAGTTAAAACAAAATGCTATCAAAATGTGTTTGCATTTGATAGAAGAAATGAGTCTTGTTTTTGTTTAGTTTGCATAGAGGACATGGAATCCATAGAGATTTGCGAAAATGAAAATGCAGAATTTATGTTAAATCTTGGAGACATATTGAACTTAATATAAAATCAAAAATTCCACTTGCAAGCTTAGAGGAGATGGAATCAAATGAAACTATAGTGTCATTTGATGGCGATAGAGTTTCTAATATTGTTAGAGAAGGTAATATTTATGTTTGAATTTTTTCAAATAACTTGTAGATGTACTTGTGTGATAATCTAACACGAACTATTTTTTGTCCAATATATCCAATTATTTGCAGGAGATCTCTTTGTCATCGTCACGCCTGTAGACAATACTGAAAATGTGAAATATTATTTGATGTGATGCACAAAACAAAAGATGAGGTTATTAGAAAAATTTGATGATAATGGTTTTATATATGAAAGAGGATCCATTGTATTGAAATGATATTTTTTTCAAGAAACCCATCTAACCGATACTCATATTCACTTTCAATACTACCAATCATATGTCACAAGTTGTCAATATATCCATTTGGTATGTGCAATGCTCATAAAATTAATAGAAGTTCAATAAATAAATAAAAGTTAGAAAATGGAAAATGTTTGAAGCCGATAATGAACAAATAATTGAAGATAGAATACCATTACGATTTATTTAAACAAGTGACATGTACATTCCAAAATTTTATATTTTGCATTGAAAGTACACGTATTTATGAATATCTAGGATTCTAGAATCATTTCTAGTTTAGTTTACTTTCATAGTCCGTTCAATTAAGAAAAGTTGTATTTTTTTTTTAATGATAAAGTTTACCAAACCTTATTTATAATTTTAGGGAAGAAGCTATAGATTGTATCTAGGGAACCCAAATTGACCTATACTTTGGATGATTATATTTTAATCCTACAAATTATCCAAATCATATACACAAATCCTTTAATGCATGTAACCAATTTACTACATATAGGATAAATGCATTCATTATTTTCAATTTGATTGTTCAATATTTTTTCATATGAAGAGGATAAATTCATATCAAAAGTAGGACTCATTTCCATGTCATTCTAAAGGACCATTGATGGCTTATAAAACCTTAAAATTTTGATAAATTTTAATATATATATATATATATATATATATATATATATTGTATAAAAAGCCTTAAAAAAACTAGAGTTACAGTATCATCAAGAGTTTTGGACTGTATTTACTGAACTTCCCCAAAGGGAAATCATTTCAGCTAGCTGGACATAGTAAATCCCATTGTATTAATCTAGCTGTCTGAAAATGACAAAACTTAAACATAAAAATTACAGTCTCCATAAAACAGCATACCAAATATGATCATAGGCCCCAAGAAGCAAAATAAATTCAGAAACTTGGCTAAACTAACATAAACACACCTGTATCGGTCATGTGGTGGGCTCGTAGACACCTATGCGTTGGGTGTTTGGTCCACAGCAGGTGCAACTTCCTCTTAGACAATTGTCCATCCCTCCTCCATAGGATCATGCATGGCGGCTCCTGTTTCGACATCGCTTCTAACCCAATCCTTCTCATCCCATGTACCTCCCTCCTCCATGGCCTCATGCATGGTAGTTCCCATGTCGACGTCGCCTCCAATCCCTTCCTCTTCAAAAAATGTCCCTCCCTCCTCCATGCTCTCGTGCATGGAACCTCATGTATCATCTTCACTGCCAACCCCTGTAGCACCTAATCCTCCATCCACAAAGTCATCTCTGTTTCCACCCCCTGAGGCTTCGCCCTCTCCTAGTGGTGATTGACAAGCCCCCTGTGGAGTTGAGAGAATTTACAAGAGCATTGAAGTCTTCTCGTCTAGGATTTACATACAAAACTAAAGGTCATCCATGCCTTGTCGTAATTCAAATACCATACCTTGCAGGATTGAAAGGTTGTCCTACAATTATGAGTCTGGTATAGAATCTGAAAAGGAATGAGGCCCTGATTGTGTTCCCAGGAAAATTGGTTTCAGTCACAGATGAGGCTGACTGGTTGGTTTCTTTTGCTAGAATGGTGTGCTCACCGGTGATTTGGGCAGAACTGCAGGAAGCAACAACGAAGTGGAGGCCAAATAGAATGAAGGCCTCGGGTTAAAACCCATGGAATTTTCAAGCTGTTTTGGGGAGGGTGAGGAGAGGGGAGAAAGGTTGCTCGGGCTTTGTCGTGATTACGACTAAGAAGAGGTAAAGGGATATGAAGAAGGTGACGAGTTAGGATATGTTTCATGCAGGGTTCTAAGAGCCACTCACGGCACGCTTGGTTACCAGTCCGAGCCACACTTATATTTCCCTCTTTGTCTCGACATGCCTGGGACACTAAGGGGAATGGAAAGCGCTAGAAGGAAGGAAAGGCAATGAAGGTGTAGTTGGTGGGGGTAAAGGTTGCAGGAGGTCTCAGCCTTGGAAGAGAACCTCTGCAAATGCATCTCGTGTAATTCATGGCGTCGAGATTGTTGAAGGAGGCAAAGGCACATGAGCAGAGTAAATTCGAATTCATGGCTCTGAGCCATCGAAATGACAATGAGCTAAGTCTAGGCGCACTGAGAGTAATGGTACATAGACCTACGCAGGCTTGGATTAAATGCATGAGGGTGGTGGGAGGGTGTGCCATGCTCCTATCACATGGCCATCTCCATGTTGGCCGCTCCATGCCCTCTTCTCGTGACATGTGTCCCATTTTGGCACCCCATCTCGGGAAATATCAATATAAATTTTAATGAAGATAGCATACTTATATTAAATCTGATGACTTGTTTTGACTATTTTCATTGTTGGATTGTCATTTCATTGTAAAATTTCATAAGAAACAATAAATTTTGATGACTTTTTGACTATTTTCAACTACATCTCCAAATCAAACAAAATTTAAATTATAAGTGAGAAACTATAATTTTTATTTTAGATTTTCTTGAATATTTCATTGTGAAATTTCATAAGAAACTATAAAATTTGACAAACTATAAAATTTAATTTTTATTTCACATTTTCTTGAATATTTCATTGTGAAATTTCATAAAAAACTATAAAATTTGATGACTTGTTTTGAAATCAAGAAAATAGTATATTGAAATTATTTCATCCAATATTTTATATAAATAAACATAGTACAAGTAAAATCAAGACAAAAAAAAATATTTGCATGACTAAGATGGTGAATATTGATAAAGTATTCACGTTTAGTGATGATAAAGGTGAAAAAATGTAATAAAATATAATGATCATATATATATATATATATATTACATGAGTGATCTCAATATCTCTTCTATCTCTTCTTGTGTTTTTCTTAGCTATTCTTATCATCTTTGTAGCTTTATCATAGTTGTTCATATGAGAAAGAAGGTGAATTAAAAGACCATTAAAGCCTTTCATTCAGATGTTGATGTAAATGTGAGACCATGTCTCTCTTACTTTTTTATATTTATAGTGGATTTATTCATTCTTCCATTTGTTCAAGTGATTCTTTCTTTCTATGTCATCTAACCCACTGTTACACTAATTTTCTTAGTTCTTTCATACACATGATTATGTTGAATTTTGATAACCTATAACATAAAATGAAGCATTTAAATTAACACATAGTAGGAAAGTATTTAAGAGTTTGATGCTTAATTTAATGCATTATAAGAAGGAGAATATAGAGAACATTATTTCAAAACTAACAAATTTGCCACTTTTTTTCCATCAACTTAGTGCAAACACCTTTGAGCATTGGTGAGACCACCACAATCTATCAAGCCAAGTATTGAACCAAACAAAAACAAAGTTATTCTTGCAATAGTATTGGTGATTAACAAATTAACAACAAAGCGATTTTATTTCAACATTAACGTAGTAAAGATAGAGACTCTCATCATTTTAATTTCATAGATATCTCTATTGGTGAAATTAAAATGCCACAAGCCTACCATTTATGGAACAAACATTGTGGTGCAATCAAGAAATGGAGAAAACAAAAAAATAATGTCTTATAAAGACAAAAGTTAGAATATGAAAACCATAGTTGTTTTCATTTTCATCATCGAAATTTCGAATCCGAATCAGGACTCATCATGAGGACTAATTGTCCATTGAAAGCTTGTTGATCTTTAGTCAATTAATAGTTTTAGATGCAAGATGATTTTAGATTTAAGCCAGGTAGGCTGTCTAAAAACCCTAATTTAAGAGATAAAAATTAAAATGAAATATATTAATACAATAAGTAATAATAAATAATATATCATAATTAAATCTAAGTGTTGCTAATAGTATATAAGCATAAGAGTATATAAATTTAAGGTTTGGATGAATCATTTTAATTGTTTAATAGTGTTTTAAATTATGTAGTAGTTTATATATGCTTCTTAGGGTTTTGTGTTTATTAGGATTTTTTATATCATAGGTATAGTATTGATATTGTTAAGTAGATAAATCTAGGTGTTTCTAATAGTGTATAAATTTATAAGTATATAACACTAGGGTTTGGAAGAATAATTTCAATTGTTTGATAGTGTTAAATAGTAGTAGTTTATATATGTTTTATAGGGTTTTGTGTTTATTAAGATTTTTATAGCATAGGTATCCGTATTGATAATGTTAAGTAGATAAATCTAGGTTTAGAGTGATAGAAAATTAATATACTAAGAATTGAGTATTAATATATATGGTAATATCCTATGATTATTATTTAGAGTTATGATACATAAATCGAGGGTTTGGATGACTAATTTTAATTGTTTGATAGTGTTTAAAATATGTAGTAGTTTAAATATTCTTTTAGGGTTTTGTGTTTATTAGGATTTTTATATTATAGGTATAGGTATTGACAATGTTAAGTAGATAAATCTAGGTTAAGAGTAATTTGTGTATTAATATATATAGTAATATCATATAATTATGAATAGGGCTATGATACATAATAATATTAATAAATGTAGATTTAGGGTTTAAAATATTAGGATTAGGATATTAAACTAGTGATAAAGGTTAGTTAGACCCTTAAACCTAAGAGTTGACTCAAAATAAACAAGTAAGGAAAGAAAGAACGGAAGTGTCATACTTGATTTTATCTATGAGGGTTTTTTAGCTGGTTGATTAATGGGTGCCAAAATCTACTAACATCTATGCCATCCTCTTCCTATTGTTGAGGTGCTTGATTATTTCTAGAGATTCCATTAAGCATCTTTTGTAGTAGTGACCCTCTTTTGCTAGTAGCTTGGTATCCTCAAGGAAGAAATGATGTTTTGTCTTAAGTGAGTGTTCTGCTAAGGCCGAAGTGCGAGTGCGTTCATTTCTAATGTATGCTTCATGTTCCTTAATCCTTACAACGTCGATTCCTGCATGAACAAGAGACCTTGTAGATTCATTTTCCTTGTTGATGGTCTATAGGGTCCTTTATGGACTTCAATCTTTGTCTCATAGTAATTAGGTGTTTGAAGGAGGTCATAATGTCCTTCTTTTTTAGGACCTTCCCAGTCTTGTCTATGACATCCCAAATGTAGGGAAGAAAGGCTTTTATGTTGGACGTTTGATCATTCTGAGCATGCTTCCTTCTATCCTTCTTATCTATTACCTTTTTAATGTCTCTATCCCTATATCCAATATTCTTAAAGACCTTAGTTAAGTGGTCTATTTCCTCTTTTAGATGTTCCTTGTTGAAAATTCTTTCTATTAAGGAAAAAAAATTGAACTTTTATAAATAATATTTTTCCTTCACCAAACAATAACTCTCTATCCTTAAAAACGGATTCACCATCACCATATTTTAAAACCATTGCTAAGCAAACTAGTATGTATTTTTTAAATGTAAATTTTAATATACAATTTAACTCAAACTTCTAAAAACTTAAAAAATTGGTCAACACATATAAAGCCAAACGAGTTTGTAAGAAAATTATATTTTAATAAATGATTTAGGCATTCCTTTTAACACTCAAATGATTTTATAACAAGTGATATTTTACAAAACATGTTTATAATATTCACTATTTTTTTTTAAATAATGTATATAATTTTCACCGAAAGAACAGAAAAGTTTGGTAGATTAGCTTAAGTGGTTTAAATCTGTGATTTCATATGTTGGTCGTTATTAGGTTTCATATGTTGGTTGTTATCAGGTCATGGTCAAGTCCCAGGGATAATATATAATAGAGATTATTGGACATTACTTTACAGATATAGATTATCAAAAATCCAATCAACCAAATATAAATATATTATAAAGATTAAGATTATTGGACTTTACTTTACAGATATAGATTACCAAAAGCCCAATCAACCAATTTACCTCCATAAATATAATAAGTATTCAGAAATATTATATATATAATAATATAATAAGTATTCTATTAATTATTAACTTAAAAATATAAAAGTTAGTTGATTTGTTAAAATTTAAACTAAACACGGAGGGAAAAGAACTTCAATCATGAAAACTATCTCTAAATGAAATACTAATAAACCTTTAAAACATAGCTTCCCATAATTCCTCATTCAATAATATTGCACTCCATACAACCAAATACACAAATTACTTATATATTTTTATTTCCAACAACCAAATACACAAATTACTTATATATTTTTATTCACTTACTTACTATGATCATCAACGTATGATGAAGAGCGACAGCATTACGAAGTATAATGCAAAGAAAGGAAAGAAAACTGATGGGATATTGCAGGATGGAAAATACATATAATCATGGAAAGGAGTTCAGTATGGCCTCTGCCCAACATAGTTCCCCGGCGGGTCGTAGTTGCAGATAACGAAAGCCCAACCATCGTTACATTGAGCTTGAGCGCAGCCCAGCCTCTTGGAATCTCTCCACACCACCTGAGTATAGTGGCCGCACACTTGACCTGCAGCGCAGGAATTAGAAGTGTAATCATAGTATTGCTTCTCCTTAACCCAAGCCGTCACAGAGCTTCCGACGGGATCTGTTATTCCTATCCCTTTGAAAAGATTTTCGCCGTATCCACCATCAGAGTGCTGCATAGCGCAGTCTGCGATGCGTTTATTTGCATAGTTCTCTGCGTAAGCCGCCACAGTAGCGTCCCATACCAGAGGGCCGACACCCAGTTGGGCTCTCGCGGAATTGTGAGGGGCTAAGAATCGCTGCCGCAGATCTTGGCCTTGGCCGATGACAGAGAGTTCCAAGCAGTACCATGCCAACTCCAGGAAAAAACTGTATTTCAAGAACCACTTCATGTTTGGTTACAACGCCCAAGGCAAAGATGAAGAAATAATATATCACTCAATTCAATTCAGGTTGCGAAAACATATAGCCATTTAATGCTATTTATCGGGAGAGCCTCGGCAATTCACAACCGATGGAGAGGTTTTGTCGCTTTTAAAGTTAAAAGTTATTGTTAGAAAATTTTGTTAAAAAAATCTAGGTGTATTTTTTGTTTACCATGTTTAGGAATAGGTGAAAAGGATTTCTAGAGAATTAGTATGTACAGTTTCAATTACATTTATGTATCACAACCACACACTAAATTAAAATTTTTAGTAGGAAAGAACTTTTTTCACAACCAATTATCTAACAACTTTCTAAAAAATAAAATTAAATATAATATCTTTATATATTATCAAGACAAATAAGAGTTACATCTTCCAAGAATGTGTAGTATATGATTATGATTTATTGATTTTAGAAAAAATAAATAAAAAATTAGTGAAAATAATGTAAATTATATATTTCTTATACTTGAAAGATGTAATCTATGATCATGATTTGTTGATTTTAGAAAAAAAATAAAAAAAAAATCATTAAAATAATATAAATTATATATTTCTTATAGCAATATAAGGTATCTCTCATAGTAATGTAATAATGTTGTTAAAATGTTATAATTATTTTATTATTTATATAAAAGTTAATATTGCTCTTAAGTAAGTGTAAGAGTGTTTTTTTTTTTTCAAAGTCTATATTTATAAATTTTGCAAATATATAAATAAATTTATAAAGATGTTAGGATTGGTTATATGATGGATATCTTAGTATTTAATTTAATGTTGTTTATCTAATTTTTTATTATTATGAATTAATTATTAATATTAATGAAATTATGTTTATGAAAATTAAATTTAAGAAAAAAAAAATTTCTTATGATAATAAGAAATATAATGTTTTAAGTATTTAGATATATATTTTTTAACATTATATTTATATGTGAAGTATAGATTTGCAAATTTTTTTGTTATATTTGGAATAAAATTTAGTAAATCTAAAATAGTTTAATTATAATTTTATAATTATATGTAATAGTATCTTCATTAAAATTGAAATTTATCACAAATTTATTAAATTTTTATTAAATTTGTGGTATAATGGGGTTAAAGATTTTTTTTTTTAACTATAGTAGATAATCTTAATAAGTTGAATACCTTTTCAGATTTTTTCACTCACTAAAATAGTAATATTTTTAATACTTTCATTCATCCCATGTTGAAATATAAAATGATATTTAAAAATAAGGAAGTTTTTGTCCACTGAAATTTTATTGATCTTAGAAGACTATAAACAACCTCATTATTATTAAAGTGTATTAATTTGTTAATATAAAATGTTATTATAAAATATAAACTTAATATGAAGTTATTATTTTCTTTAACTTAAGATAACATGAAAAAAAATTGGTATTTTTTCCTAAAATCTAATAAGAATAATTTTGAATTAAGAGAATTATAAATATTAAATATTAACATTGCATAATCTCAT
>CBVK0100603640.1:0-16654 GCA_900067695.1 Picea abies | reverse complement strand
CACCGAGATCTACACTCTTTCCCTACACGACGCTCTTCCGATCTCACCGAAGTCGTTACGCCTGCAAAAGTCGTACTCAAAAGGGTATTAGGCATTAGGTTTTAATAAATAAACAATTATAAAATCTAATAATAAATGGTAAAAGTAAATATAAAGGGGTAAAAGTTCTTTTTACCATAATCATTTTAACTTTACCAATATTTGAGCCCAAAACCCCTCTTTTGCCCTTGAATTGCGGCGCTCAATTGTGGGAGTTACAAGCATACATTCGATGAACCGTCTCCGGTAGTGAGGTAAGGTCCTTGTCCTCTACCTTTTCATGGTTTGATTTTTCATTTTCATTGGCAAAAAACATAGTTTTGAGTTTGTTTTGGGGGTTAAAGTTGTGCTCAGCCATTCTCGCAGGCTAGCCACATGGGACTTGCGAGAATGCCTCATTCTCACAGGTGACTCCAAAGGCACCTGCGAGAACCGCAAAGTGGAAATTTTTTTAAAGTTTTTCTCAATGAAAAAGATACCAAGTGTTGAATAGAGTTACTAACTTTCTTCTTATGCTTCTTGTGCAGGTATTTGGCTATCACCATGGTTCTGGAATGGCATGAAAGAGAGCACGAAGAAGATGATTCCATTGCCAGAAATCATCCGGCCACTGTTGCCACTTTACGAGACTGTGGTCTTCTGAAATTTTTTCGTATCCCGGGTATGAGGGCCCAAGTCAGGTTATTGGAGTACCTTGTGCATATGTGGGATCCCGACCAACAAGTATTCCACGTAGGGGTCCACACATTGTCCTTGGATATTGAGGACATTTACTTTTTGACAGGACTGTCACAGCATGGGTACCATGCGAGCCTGAATGGTAGCAGAGGTGGTGGGCTGCCCATGAGTGAGTACTGTCGCTTGCACTGTGTTCCAGAGGCAGAGAGGAGAAAAGGGAAAGTAGCCATTTGGGGAGTGCGGGATTTGACCCTCCACACTATTTTGTTCACCATTTATTGTATGGCTGGGAGCGTTGCTCCTCACATGGCTCTCCAGAGCTACTTTCAGTATGCCATAGAGTGTACTGAGCCTCGGGTTTTTAACTGGGCAGACACAGTGCTTCGTAGCATGAAGAGGCAGTTGACCAAATGCAGGTGAGGCGACCTGAAGCAATTTGGGTACGGGTCTTTGTTGGTTTCCTTCTTTCTTGAGAGGGTTCCCTTGCTAAGGCTGCAGGTTGAGTGGGATTTACCAGCTCCAACAGATCCAAGAATGTTGAGGTGGTGTCAGCTCATGGCCCGGCATGTAGCTGGACCAATTATCAAATACAATGACGTCTTCTTCGAATAGTTATGACCATAGATGATGATGGTCGTTGATTATGACTATGTCGGGTCGGAATTTCGAGGAGATCCGGACTTGATCCTGCCCGAGGGTGCTCAATGGGGGGATCTTGGTAAGAAGTACACATTTTTATTTTAAAATTTTTTTGTGAATTTTATCATATGCAAATGTTTTTTTTTCTTTTTTATGTTCATCCAAGGTCTAAATACAAAATTATTTTTTGATAACATAGACACGGGGCCATACCGAACTCCTGGTACTTCTCCTATTCATTGACAAGGAGAGGTGGCTCCAGTGCCAAGATGGGACGCCGAAGATTATGAAGCGGTGGAACAAAACCTAGAGGGTTTGACAACAGACATTCCAGACATGCCCCTTGGAGAGGTTCCACGATGTTATCAACGTCATACAATAGGAGTGTTAGAGTCCATTGGTTGACTGCTTCATAGGGTTGCCCGGGAAATCATGTGTTACCATGAACGTCATCCATGACGTCACTTTGTAGAAGCTATGAGCTTCAGATTTTGAATTTTTGGTCCTCGGACATAACTTTTTTGTAAAAATTATTTTGATTGTTATATATACAGACGGCTTCTACCGGTTTATCTTGTGTTGTGTGAAAATTGATGTAATTGATTTATAAATGACCCAAATGTCTGTCTAATTCATAGTTAGATAATGCATCAATTAATGTATTTAGACATCTAGAAATATGTTGATATTCAATATAATCAAAATATTGTTCCAAGAGGCAAATTCGCAAATACACTCGTAACAAAGTAGGACTTCAAATAGTATAGACATTACTTAACTGTAGTACTACGAGCTGCAAATCGAGTCACACAACCAAATGACATATTTCGAGCGAGATAACATCAATCAACAATTCGATAACGGCGCTATACTCTGCAATATTGTTGGTCGCACGACCGAGACACACACCTCATAAGGAGACAAGTTCATTTGTAGGTGCGTAAATTGCCCATGCAACGGAAGTAAGGTTCTGAGTACTACGGCTAGCGCCATCAGTGAAACCAATGTAGGGTAGCGAAGACTCCGACATCTAGAAATCAAACACAATGTCACATAAGGGTAGAGACTAGATAACAACAAAAGGAAGCTACAGTAACACACAAGAAGTATGATACAATAAAAATACAGGTACTCATGCACAGGTGATCTTATGCATAGTACTTCTTCAAGTACAACCCATTTCTGGGTTCACTCAAAGGGATACCATCGTAATCTACTAACACATAAGCCCTTTTTTCCAAAACTCATCTAACGATATAAGGACCTTGCCACATGGCTTTGAATTTTCTAGCTCCTAGCATATCTCTATCTTGTTCATAGAGGAGAACAAGATCTCCTTCAGAGAAAACGCGAGGCTTGAAATGTTTGTCGTATTGGGCCTTGACACATTTTTTCTGAGCTTCTATGACTAGGGTAGCATTGCGTCGAGTTTTGTCTAATCACATAAGATAAAAAAGACGTTCTTCCTCAGCAGAAGTGTTTGGGAGGAGTTCAACATATAGTTTTAAAGAGGGTATCTCGCATTCAATTGGGAGAATGTCTTCCAAACCATAGACTAACCAGAAAGGTGTAAACCCAGTAGTGGACTTGACAGATGTCCGGTAAGCCCACAATTCCAAAAACAACATTGTGTGCCAACTTGTTTTGTGAATCCCTATCATTCGTCGGAGCATAGTTATGAGAACTTTATTAATTGCTTCAACTTGGCCGTTGGCTTGTGGGTAATAGGGCATTGAGTTTTCATGGCGAAGACCCAACTTTTCAGTGAGTTTGGACATCATGAAGTTTCTAAAGTGGCTACCATGATCAGTAAAGATAGCCTGAGGAACACCAAAACGAGCTATGATGTGATTAAAAATGAAAAATGCTGCAGTCTTTCCAGTGTTGTCAAATGTCGGCATCGCCTCGACCCATTTTGTAGAATAATCTATGGCTACAATAATGTATCCATGCCCCCCGACTGAGTGGGGGTGACATGTCATGAAATCGATGCCCCATTTCGCAAAGGGACCAACGGAGACCACAGGGTGAAGAGGAGCGGGATGTGACCGTATCTTATGATTATAGGTCTGGCAAGCATGGCATTTTTGGATGACGATTATGCAGTCGCTAAATAAAGAAGGCCAAAAATACCCTGCTCGTAAGATCTTCTGGGCAGTAGCATACCCAGACATATGACCACCACAGGCTCCATAATGGCAATCATTCAAAGCTTTCTCGGCTTCGTCGAACGTTAGGCAGCGTTGAAAAACTAAGTCAATCCCCCGACGATAAAGAGTATCCCCGAGGATAATATATTGACGGGCTTGGTAGCGTATTCGACGTCGGTCAGTACTAGACAAAGTTGGCCGAAAAGTCTGGGTTTGGAGATATATGATGATATCGCCATACCAAAGATCATCAGAGCTAATGAGGAAAAGGGATTCATCGGGTAATGAATCAACTGCTACATTTTCCATTTCAGAATAGGGAAAGTCGCATATCAACTCAGCAAACACTAAGGACTTCTTGGACTTGGCGCATTCGAATTCCAAGTCAAACTCCTAAAGTATCACGATCCATTCGGAGTATTTTCCCCCTAGCAATTGACGTGTGAGAATGTGTTGCATAGTGTTGGATTTAGAAATCACGGTAGTCTTGCGAGAGAGGATATAGTGCCAGAAGCGTTGGATGGCTTGGGCAGCTGCTAAGGCCAGTTTTTCGACATGTAAATACTTGGTTTCGATAGGCGTTAGACTTCGACTCAAGTAATAGATAACATGTTCGTCGTTAAAATCATCCTCTTGGACGAGAACCATACCAATGGTGTAATCCGAGGCTACAAGGTAGAGGAAATAATCGCGACTATAATCTAGGGGAAAGAGAAGCGGAGCACGTGTTAACGACAATTTCAAAACTTCGAAATATTTGTTTGTGATGGTATCCCATACAAACTCAGACCACTTTTTTAGGAGCTGCGTAAATCCACGAGTGATCTCAGCATAATTTGGGATGAAACGACGAAGAAAGTTTGCTTTCCCCTGCAAACTTTGTAACTGGAGAAGTGTAGAAGGAGGAGGGAGATTAAGGATCGCCTGGAACTTTAAGGGATCTACCCTGATCCCTTGACGCGAAACAATAAAGCCTAGGAGTCGGCCGGATTCCACACAGAAAACACACTTGTGAGGATTCAAGCATATATGGTAAAACTGACAGCGGATGAAAATGGCTCAGAGGTGGATTGGATGATCGAATCGACGCATAGAGTGAGCAGGTAAATCGTCTATATATGGTTGCACGATGTGCTTGATATCATGGAAGGCATAAGACATGGCACGTTGAAAAGTTGCGCCATCGTTCTTGAGACCAAAGGGGAGTTTCCGATAGGAAAAAGTGCCCCAAGGACAAATAAAAGAAGTCTTATGTTGATCCTCGGGAACAATGTTGATTTGATTATACCTCAAGAAACCATCCATCAAAGAGAAGATTTCACTTCCGGCGTAATCATCGACAATCTGATCGACGAAGGAGGTAGGAAAGTTGTCTTTGGGACAAGCTTTGCTGATATCCCTATAATCAATAGATACACAAATTGTGCCTTGTTTCTTATCAATCAGGACAAGATTGGAAACCCAGTCTGTGAGGGCCACCGAGTAAATAAAGTCGTCTTTGAGAAGTTTCTCGACTTTGATCTTGATAGAAGCCGCTTTACATGGGTGAACTGGACAAAGACGTTGCCGGACGGGTTTAGTGTTGGGGTATGTCTTGATCTCATGTATCACAATGTTGGGGTCGATACTTGTCATTTCTTTGTAGCTCCAGGCGAAGACGTCACGAAACTCTTTGAAAAGGGACATGTAGGTGGCGATTTCGTCAGGGAAACATGAAGCTCCAATATGCACATTTTCGAAAATTCCAGGTTTGATGGATATGTCCAGGGGAATAGTGGGGGAGATATTGCTTAAGTTCCCTTCAGAAAACACATCATGTGTGGACTCGGGAATGGTGGAGATGACGAAAACGGTCGAGATCCGTTGGTATTTATTGATGGTATGTTTCTCTAGGAAGAGGATGGAACGATGATGTCCATCATCCCAAGGGTTGTCTTCCATGATAGACATGATCATGTCGTCTGTGGGAAAAATGACATGGAAAGGATCTGGAGATAACTCACCAAGAGAGGGGGTAGAAGGGGTTGCCGATTGAATGGCCTGATAGGCAGATTCGACCGGACTTAACGACATTTCATCGTCGTAACGAAGATGATCTCCAGGGTCAGGTACCATCCATGGGTTGTGAGACATAGGGGTTCCGTGAATCGAGGTGGAGATCATTTTGATTGAAGCAACGGATGAGCGTGGAACATCGGGTGGTGGAATGGAGAAAGTACCCATTAACGAAGAGTCTTTGAGAAGGCCTACGCCGACGTTCTCATAACCTAGTGGGGTTTTAGCAATGAATGGTATGTTTCCAGTATGAGTATCCGAGTTAAAGAAGGTTAATTGGTCGACGGTGACTATCTTCCCTTGATGTGGGAAACGTACCACATGAAAAAGGGTCGACACAACTGTGTGCATGGAATCGATCCAATTGTGGCCAAGAAGAAGATTGTAATCAAGAGGAGCATCAAAGACTTGCACTTCGAATTGGACCATTTTTCCTTCTAACATGATGGGAAACGAAGGAAGGACACCGTAGGGCTTAAAAATGGAGCTATTGAAGGCTTTGAGATTTTTTTGTGATTCATTCAAAGAGGGAGAGCCAATGGCTTTCCAGCAAGTAAGAGACATGACACACGTTGAGGCACCCTCGTCGATAACGGTTCGACAAATGTTTTTGTCAGAGACAATCACTTGGATTTGGAATGCGAGTTGAGGGGGTAACCTTGGAATGTGATCTTCAAAGTAAAAAATGATTAAATTTGTATCCGTCGGGTCAATTCCATCGATAGCTTTCAACAGTGCCTTCCGTTGTGTGGGACAACTTTGAAGGACTTCGAGGGATGACATTGCATAAGGTGCTTGGGCCAGATCTTCAACAATGCTGTAGTTCTAGGCAGCACGAGCATGAGGATTGAAAGTCGATTTCCAAACGATGCCATTTGGGGGGGGTCAAAGAACTGTGTCAAGGCTCCGTCATTCAAGATGAAGAGGACCATTGGTAGGTGGAGTCGCGGGAGAGGGTTGTACTAATGAAGGGGTTGGGCCATCAACCTTCTATTTAGAGGGAGAATAATCTTTGGCTCGAGTGGTGAGTGCAATGTCCTTCTGATTTGAATCGCCAGTACACATCAATACATAGGATGTAGTGGAAGGTGAGGGTTGGTCATGAATGACCAATTGGGCCTATTGTTGAGATGGGAAGGGTTGGGACAAAATGGTCGGAGCAAGTGGTTTTGGGGCTCCTTGAAGGAACTTAGTGACCTCGGCGCGTCATGGACAATCCTTCATGTAGTGATCATCACCATAGATAAGACAAGGGTATCGAGGTTTGCGCTTATCCCTATCGTCAATAGGTGGAGTAGATTGATTTGTTTTTGTTCTCCTTATTCTTACCCCTTCCCTTTTTGGATTTGTTTTTATTGGTTGGGGTAGATTGAACTGCATTTACCTCAGAAGTATTTTCAGTGGGAGGGGCAGGAGACAGAGCATTTTGAACATTAGAAGAAGTAGGTTTTGGGTTGGTGCTTGAGGCGGAATGTGGTTGGGCATGGAAAGTGCCAATCACACCGTCGACTGCATGAGAAGTAGCTAGAGTAGTTGAAGTGGCGCAAGTGGAAGGACGAGGTTTGTCAGGTAGTAAGTTGTAAAGGGTACCCATTTGTGAGTAAACACAGTCAAGGTATTGAGCACGACTTATGGCTTGCTCTTCCATGACCACTCCATCCATGGTGATGTCACGACCAATGTCATTCACAAATGATTTTGTGAACCACTCTGCCAACAACTAATCGGGAAGTTCGAGTTTGATGAGATGTCATCTCTGTCGCCACTCATGAATGTGATCGGATATATGAGTGGCTTTGTTTTGTTTGAAAGAACTCAAAATCTCAGTCCCCGTTTCATAACAGTTTGGTAACTGGTAGTGGGTGAGGAAGGCCATAGCTAGGGTGTTGAAGTCAGTGAAGAAACCTCGTGGTAACTCTATATACCACTTCGCAGCAGAACCTGTGAGGGTCCATTGAAAAAGACGTAAACGAATAGAGTAATCCATCAACGAGTTGGATGAGCACCAGAGGTGAAAAGTCATGACGTGATTATTTGGGTCCTCTCCCACTTTTCCGTTGAATTTAGGGATGTCCGATGGTAGCTTGGATAGTATAGTGGGCCATTGGGGAGAGTGACGAATTGGATCATTTAAAATCCTTGACAAGTCTGAGAGATCCAAAGTGGTCAAGAAGGGTAACTGTCGATTCACATGCGGGTACTGGTGGATTTGGGGAGGAAGCCCCGTCGGAAAACCAGTAGGTCCATATGTAGTCTGCATATAATGTGAAGACCCAGGCAGATTCAGTGGTGGCTATAGAGGAAAGTAGTGCATGGGATTATATCCTTGAATAGGGATGTGAGTTTGAGAATTCGAGCCCCAAATAGGATTGGATGTACCTGGATATGGTTGGCCTATACTAGGGGGTATAATGGATGCAGATGGAATTTGTTTACCCCCAGTCGATTGAGGAGTATGTTGTATCAGATGATTCCAATACTGGGCCAAGGATGGAGGTATGTTTTTGTCCATAAGGTGGGGTCGGTGGGGTTTTTCCTCCAATAGGGGGTTGTGTTTCAGTTGGAGGTAGTGTTCCAATTGGGGGTTGTCTTCCAATTGGGATTTGTGTTCCAATAGGAATTTTCCCGCCAAGGGGGGGTTGAGTCAAACCTCCTTTGTGAAATTGTCCACCAACAAGAATCTGGTAATTTGGTGAAAATGATGGAATAGTGCCACTAGGATTAATGCTGCCAGTGGAGGACGAGAAAGGTCCTCCAAAATGGGGTTGAGGAAGTGTTGGAATGAAACTGGGAAGAGAGTGCCCAGAAGAAGAGGGAACACCAGGAGTACCAGATAGGGTTTGTGTAGAAGTGGGAATGGAAGCATTCAACGCACGGTATCCGGGTGGAAGTGTCAGGGTGACATTGGGCGAGAGCGGCATGCCGATGGGGGCTTGCCTAACCATGGTAATCCCGGTGTGAATACTTGTAGTATCTGTGTAATGGACCATTTCTATAGGGATGGTCAAGATGTGATCAGATCGCAGGGCGTCTGTACCAAGAAAATAATAGGCGATAGTAAACGGTACTGTGTTTGGGTTAGAGGTTTCGGAGAGCACAGGTGAGCCGGTGATTTCAACACCTGATCCTGCACCAAAAAGCTCCCGTCTAAAAATGCTCGTAGACCAAAAAGGATCTTGGCCCTCTATTCCCGGAAAGGGTCCAATCGGTGATCCAGAAGACACAACAACTAAGTCTCCGGAAGAATTCACTCGCATAATCTATCTCTCAGAATCAGGGTGAAGTCGAAAGTCCTCTCGAGTATTGGTAATTCGAAAATTTTCTAGAGAGTCGGTTCATTCCACTTGTGGCGTGGTAACGTATTGGACTTCACTCTGTTGAGGAGAGCCCTTAGGTGAGCTTGTAGGCAGGGGTTGAGAACCTTCCAGATGCTCTGGAGATAAACCCTGCATTCTACATGAATGACGTGGAGGATCTATTGTGAACGAGTTACAAACTTACGAAGAAAATATTATGGTCAACTTGGGTAGACAAACATCACGTGCTAGTAAACAAAATATAGGAAACAATACCAAGCAAACAATACCTTCTAATTCTGAAGTCACTAGTTGGTGATGAAATCTGATGTCGCAACAATGAGACGAGAAGGGGCTGGGCTAGGGTGGAAAAGTTACGCTGACGACTTGCTTAACAGACTTACACCCTGGTGCAAGCTCCCACACATAATAATGGGTATACCCTCCAAGGAGTCCGAGTGAGTTTGGCCAATGTCGATTCCAGGTACCGTGAAGACTTGAACCTTCACACTCACCTTGTGTAAGACCCTAGAAATATAGGCCGCTAAGGTTACCACCGACAACAATAAAGCCTGGGGGGACAGTCGATAGTCTGATCCACATGGAAGGGCAGGGTATCTAGCCTGAAATCAACTCAAGAGGCTTCCACTCATCATTGTGGGTATACCTCCAAGTGACCCCCGTAATACGTGCAATGTCTACACCGATATCAACAAAGCAGGGTGAGTAACTCTGTCAATATCAATGCGACCTCGGGATTGACCCTTGTGTGAGAAGGGCTTCCCAGGACAAAATGTTGTAAATGGAATTTGACACTCCTTAACACAAGATGCTATTGTGTGTTTTGTGCTTTGGGGAGTGTATCTCTCTACCTATTCCAAAGCGCTAGCCTAGCTAAATGTTGGTGTAATAGAGCCCTAGAAAAGAGTTACTAGTTAAATTTTACAATTGCGCAATGTTATTAAGGGTTGTTGTTACTCAAAGAAAGTGGAGATGAAACTGATGTTGTATGAGACTCTGACCCAACGATGCATAGATAGGAATGAAATATATCAATTTTCGTTCAATGAATCCTATGTACGGGAGGGAAAGATAAGTTTTCCGGACCAATCTTGAACTACAATACACAATTTCCTTTAAAATGCAATTTCAATGAATCACGCAATAATAACAATTCTCTATTGTTTCCTTTTCAATAATTTCAACAATTGATTTTCAATATTTTCGAAGACGAAAATGATTTTGAAAGAAAAACGTTTTTCACTTTTCAAAAAGGACCTACACCATGATGGTGAAAGTGAGGAAAACCAAAAACTAATGAAAAGCAATAAACAAAAACCCAAAGCAATCTTTCAATGGAAACAAAAATGACAAGCAAACAAAACTAGTCTTTTCAATTGAATGAGAAAAGCAATCTTCCAAATAATGAGCAAATGAGAAAGACAAAGAATCCCAACTTTCAACCGATCGTCGGTTCTTAACCAAACAAGCACTCAGTTTCCAAAATCAGAGAGTATATCTTTGCGAAGAAAAGTCAAGAGATGAGAGTTGAGAAAAAGATGGACAGGAAGAGCCTTTGCTTTCCGAAGACTGATCATGCACAAAATCCGAAGACAAGAAAACATCAACCAATGGTCCAAAAAGTTCTTTTCAAACACCTATACTGATCTGGGTAGCTAAACATGCAAAAATCTTAAATCCAAAATTTTGAAAAGAGGGTTCGCAGGCTATCAGTGTTACACAGTGCGAGAATGGGTCATTCTCGCAGGCTAGCTTTGATCAAAGTGAGAGAACCTCGCATTGGAATTAAAATCAAAGTGCGAACTCAAATTATTCTCGCAGGCCACTGTGGGGTTCAGTGTGAGAATGTCTGAAACTAGGAAATTTTTTGGAAAAAGACAAAAAAATTGAAGGGACTTCTGGACCCAAAGGGTCTATCAGGGTGTCCTGAAGACTTAGAGATTGATAGAAATGGAGAAAGATAAGGCAAGAGCAAATGGCCAAGGAAAAAAACCAAAAACCACAAAGAAAAAGGGTTGCATCCCCAGTGGAGTCACCAATTTTGTTATCGGACTTATCGGTAGGTGCGGACACTAACAGATCTCCCTAGATCCACCTGGATCTAGAAAAAAATAGGATAGGACATGACTCTTTCCCTAAGTTATGACCATTGAATTAGCTAGTAGGGAGGAACAAGTGACATACCTTTGTATCGCTTCCTAGGGTCTCTGTTGCTCCCGCTTCACTCCGACGCTCTCGTGAGATCAAGACCAAGACAACACAAACCAACCAAAGTGAAGATAGAAAAATATATTCAATCATTAACTTATCTGTATGATCAAGGAATTACACAATAAAGTAAGAATGACTTTGTGGGAAAAGGACATGCCGCTGTATCATATTAATCGAAATTAGAAGATACAACCTAATCTCCTTGATGTCGCAAGCTTCCTTTCGGTGGCTCTTGGTTCCAACACACACACTTGCTTGATCCTTGTATGAAGAAGATCCAATTCCTCTTGATAGACTTGCTAGAGTCTCCAAGCTCATGTTCAAGCTAGGTCCTTCACACAATTCCTTCACCAATTCTCCAATTAATCTTGCTTAACCTTGTCCATGAGAATCCCATCAATATATAGGAGAGGATGAGATGGTTACTTGGATGAGAATGATCCCACAATATCAGGGAAACCAGTAAAATGATAACCATTTGAATGCCAACCCATTCTCTAGAAGATTCCCTTCTATAATCATCGAGACTTCATATTTTTCCAAGATTGAGAACAAGTTCACACCCTAGCTATGTAGCACAGTGCAAGAAGTTCGCACCCTAGCTGAAGGTAGCCTGCGAGAATGGGTCATTCTTGCACCCTAGGATATAAGCAACCTGCGAACTCTCTTCAAAAATATGTTTTCTGGGAAGAGATGAATGTCACTTTTCTCAGGAGAAAGTCTTTGTTAGGAGCCTGAGTACACCATCATTAATACACCATCAAGATGACCAAAATCATGGGTAATAGGGATGCCATTTTCAAGTGCAAATATACCATCTTTATATTTTCCTATTTTTTAACAATCAACTAGAGGCATTAGTTCTAGATTCATCTTTGTGAGAAAAAATGTTTCTAGACCTAGATTTACTATAGGAAGCACATTTAATCCTATTTTTGGTATCCCTATAGAAAGAAAAGTTGTGCCTAATATGGGGTTTCCTTTTAGTAGGATATTTAATCCAAACATCGGGTATCAAAAGAGATAAGTTCCTATCACTAGATATCATTGGAGGTAATCCAATGGGTAGCAATGTGGTGTATAGTGTGATGCCAATTACATATTTTAGAAACCCTAATCTTATTGTCATAACTGAGTTTGGATTTTTAGAAACATTAAATTTTGCTTATTTTTTATCACCTTAAAAATGGCCTAATTTTCTATGATCAAACCTGACCTTCTATCCCAAAAACATTTCCTTCAACTATCCTGAAGTTTGAAGGAAAATCTAGAGAAGAACCATCAAACCACATAATAATTTTTCACTTATGGTGTTCTTCTAACTCCTTGATGGATGACATGTGTTCACATCTTTTTCAAAGAAATCTGATAGGTATTTATACCAAATGTACATTGAGTTGTATCATGCATCTTATAGTAATTTATTTTTATTAGTAATGGCATTTTTAACACACTTCTAGTTGCATATTTGCTATGAAATTGGAATAGAGCTCTTGATATATTTAAGAAAAAATACTTCCACTCACATTTTAGATCATATTGATGAGTGGAGGAGGGGATGCCAATTGATCAAAGTCAAGATACATGATCATTTATTAGTTGATTGGTTTGTGAAGTCAATGTTTCCTAGTATTTCTAAGGATGTAGGCTTGTAAGGAGTAATCATAGAAGAATAGGTCATCCTTAAGCCCCAATAGTTGGACTTGATTTATTTCCAGTCTCATATGTTATATGAGATAATTAAAATGATCTATGATTCAACATTGACACTATGATTCCATTACCAGAATTGCATGTTGATGGCCTAATTGATCCTATTAAAAATACCATTCTTAACCAAGTGGTGATTCAAATAGGATAGATGCCATACATTCTAATCCATCAGTGATTGTATAATATAATCAAACTACCCTATATTGTTTTCGAACCTTTGATTTCCACATGGTTCAATCCATGTTTCCAAAAAGAAATTAACAACTTATAGGTAAAAAATAAATAAATAGAAAGATTTAATTATAAACAAGGATTTGCAACATCTATTGACATGGACAATGATGCTGGAGTCAAGAAAGAAAATAAGAAGTTGAAATTACTTTATAATATTTGCAAGGGAGATCATCTTACTCAATAATTCCCTGAAAGGGAGGTTGCTCAACAATTGATGAATCAACGAGAAGCTCCATAACCTATTTTACTTACAAATCATTTTCCTCCACAATAACAACAAATGATCTTTGATAACCTTACCCCTCATTAAGGGGTTAATCAATGTTCTCTTCCTCAATGGGGTAGTACATCAAATACCACCATTTTTTACATGTGTGATAGGGATCTTAATATTTATACAAGAGATGGTAATTATGATTCTCTTGAGACTAGACAATATGAGAATGAAACATATACATCATATCCAACTAGCCATTTAAGTATTGATAAGTCATATTATGTTATCATGCCTCAACCCCCAAAGTGTGTATTATGAAGTTGTGTTCCTAATAATAATGTTAGGGCTACTCAAAATTGTAATCTTTTTTAATATTTAGCTTATGCACTTTGTTCCATATCTGCACTACAAGCCCTTGATAGATGTTCCTTAGAGAAAAAGACATTGTAACTCATTAAGTGAGAGTTCTCTGAAAAAGAGCCAAACTCATGCCATCATCCATCAAAGAGTTATAAGAATGCCATAAGTGAAGATTGAGTGTGTATTTTGATGGGTCTTCTCTAGAACTTCCTTCAAATATCACAATGTTTGAGGGAATTGTTTTGGGAATAATAAGAGATGTTGGATCTTGGGAAATTGAGTCATTTGTAAACATAAATAAATCGGGAAAATTTAAGGTCATTGTGAATGGGAACTAAGTTTTTATAATAGAATTAGGATAGTTAAAATATGGACTTGGAATATTACTATACACCTCATTTATAACCATAGGATTTACCCTAGGGATGTTTCCACCATCAATTACATGACTTTGGCTCATTTAATAATCATTGTTTGGATTAAACATCCCACCAAAAGGAAACACCATGTTTGGCACAATTGTACTTCCTACATGATCCCAAAAAAATGATTAAACATTCTTCCTATAACAAATCAAGATCTAGGAAAAAAAATTCTTCCAAATAGGAATCTAGGATTAGTGCCCCCAATGATTGTATAAAACTAGGAAAACCTAAAGATGGTTTATTTGTGCTTACAAATGACATACCCAAAGAATCATTTCCACCACCTTGGGAAATCTTAATAAAATGGTTAATTCCTATGAACAATGAAGCCATGAGGATATTAAGACCCCTAATAGAAACACTAAATCTAGTAGGAATTCCTCCCCTATACCCTATGAACCAACAACATTTTCCATCCAAAATGTAATATTTTGCAACGAAATAGTAATATATCTAGGTGGAAACTCACCCACTTGTAGAAGCATGGGACCTTGAGAATTGGTTAAAGGAGGATAAAAATTCACTAGAGGATAATTTTCCACAATTTCTATCTTCAATGAAGAATTATATTGATTAGGAGAAAATAAGCTCCCTTTAGGCCACACAACTTGACCATCCGTTCCTTCAACCAAACATTCTTTAAGATTCTATTCAAAAAGTTCTTCAGTGATAACATTATTCAAACTAGTTATCACTTCATTCTCAAACTCATTCAAGTTTTGATCTAGAATAGACAATCAATGCCTCACAAAAGGTGGTTCCACAATATTGGGAGGAATATATTGATTCCTCCAATATTGATGGAGTGATTTGTCAACCACCTTGACATAATAAGAACTAAACAAATAAACATGAACTTCAATAAATAAAACACCTAAGGTGAACTTTGCATGACACCAATCAACACTTTTATATAATAAGGTAATCCACAAGAAAACACATCCTTCCAAAAGCAAAAAACTCAAGGTGATGAAATACCTAAATTTTGATTAGTGAATAACCAAAAAACAGAGCCTTCCGGAAATCGTCCTTGAAGTAGAGAGATCCAGAGACTAACCAATGAAGGTGTTAAAAATAGTCATAGTAACCTTACATGAAATAATCACCCAAGGTGAAATCTCCCTTGCAAACATGGGAATCCTTCAAGGGAGACTAAGATATACTATCTACCTCATGTACTGCAAGCATTTTCCACTTGTTGTCACATATGGGAAACCTAGGAACAAGAAAGAACATATAGGACTTTCAAGTGAACTCATTTTGTCTTTTACTTTGCTATGAAACATCATGTTGATAAAATAGGAGTTGAACCCCATTTCTCTCATGTTAGATATGGTTTGGACACCCTTTCTTGGTCATTATAGTTATGGATTTGGATACTCATGATGATTATAGGAGTATGTAATGATTTCTCATGCATTATTAACTCTACATGGGTAAAACATGGAAAGATGGAATGGATGCAACATGGACCCACATGGAATAATTGGAATTTTAGTAATTGGGGAAAAAACTTTCACATATAGATTTTGTTTGAGGAAACCAACCCACCATTGGAAAGATATCAACTCATAGAATGAAGTGAGTTCCTTTAGGAAAACTTTTCTTGAGGTTAGAGGCCCCAAAATTCCACTCCTTTGACCCAAAATGTCCACATTGTATAATTATATTAATTTTCATCTATATTGATTCTTTTAGAGTGGAAAAAATTGGAGGAATAAGCTTGTAGGTTCATTTTAGTGGCAAGTCCCAATTTGGAAAATTGGGGTTTAGAACCTCTTGGAGCCATTTTGAGGAATTAGAAAATGTTTTGGGGGCTTATGTTGTCTACGAATTGTGCACACATCCTTGAAGGTGTTCTATACTATGATACCATTCCAATGGTGTATACCATGCATCAATTAGAGATTGTATGCTAAATCTATGCCTCTTGCAAGCTGACCTACCATGTTGACCACCATGGAACAAGAGGATACAACATCAACCCCCATTACTCATGAATATGGGGCTATCCATGTGAGGATTTTCAAGACTGTTATATAGGGTCTAAAAACTTATCACAATTGAAGGTTGAGGAAGTCAAAACCCTAACCCTAGATGGCTATTAGGCTATGTTAAATACTAGGCTGCCAGGAGGAGAAGGGGTTCCATTCTATGTTATTGAAATTTGTTCCATAGTAGAGCATAACAACTAGGAGTGGGAAATTATAGAGAATAATAGAGGGGGTTAATGTTATGTAGCATTCTAACAAGACATAGTTCTTAGGTAACTCCATAGAGAGTATCTTCTCCTTTGTACTTTCATTATTTCCATACCATAGAAAAGAGAGAAAAGAATCCTCACCTTCTAGTTGAGTTTTCTCTCATAAGGGTTTCCCAACGAATTTTTTTTGTATTATTTTTTGGATGTGTGTGGTTGTATTTTACTATTCTCTATTTTCTACATTTTATCTATTTCATGCATAAACAAAAAATTAGTAACTAAATATTTTGGAATCTAAATGATCCAGATTATTTTCGGCACAAAATGAGAGCGGAGATATAATAAAGAAATGTATCCGAGATATCGCGTATATCCAGTAATATAACAGAAATATATCAGAGATGCAACCATAA